>JAODAL010000622.1:0-291042 GCA_025379985.1 Phyllomedusa bahiana | reverse complement strand
ACCCAGGAAAAAGTTATTTTTGGCGTTGAAAATGACGGTTTTTTGGGGGTCAGCACACCAGAAAAACAACGCTTAGTTTCCCCCCTGGATGTAAATTGCGCAATAGAATTGAGCAGCCAAAAATGATGTGGTATTTTTTGTAAAAACGCTGTTTCTTTAAAGGGAATACAACAGGAACTTGCTTAGATCCCACTTGGATATTGAATGTATATGCGTTTGCAGGGGACGCACAATGGTTTTCAGATCCAATCCCCCAAAAAATCAGAAATAGAACATTAAGAGAACGGGTCTCTGAGACAAGCGAGACACCCCACAAAAATCCTGTATAAAAATCAGTTTTCAGTGAAAGCTATCACAATCAGCCACGGCAGCACCTTCCCCTGATCGTACAGTAAGAGGATTGTTGAGCTCCCGGCGTCGCGCCCGGACTTATAAGTGGCGGTGACGTCACAGAATCCCGCCGGTCTCTGATTGGCTTCATCTCTGCACATGTCATGCAGGCTTTGCCCTTCTTCCTCCCAGAGTGCTTTGCCCCATGTAGCGCCATGTGCTGCACCCATTTTATCAAATCAAAAAGCACACTTCGTTCACCCGAAGAAACCCCAAAACTTCGACTTCGTTCAGAACCGAAGTTTTCCTGAAATTTAACAAATTTCCCACTTCGTTAGAATCGATTCGCCCATCTCTAATTCACTTACTTCTATAAATACATACATGAAATGTCATACTGTGGACTTTATATTCATCTGTGTCAGACACTAGTATTTTATACAGATACAGATTTAAGTTTAATACAACAGTAGTCTGAAATATGTATTTTATCATTTATATAAAATACAGAATTTTTATGTCATCTATTTTCTTAGTCATCCTTACAAACTTTTATCTTGACAGATCATTTTAATCTCCAGCTCAGTCTTCTGCAAAATTGAGTATCATCCATCTGGAATCAGAGATTGCTACTACACTGCTTTGCAGAATCATTTTGATAGTGACAAGTAAAGAGCTTGAACTGAAGAGAGGTATACATACTTTGTCTATACATAATGTCTGCCAAACAACACTATCAAAAAGCCAGCTTGAGTTAGAAAACTTTCAGATAGCATGCTATAAATGGCAGCTTTTCACTGATTGGAGTTACACATCAGGCTGGGTAAGTCCAGGCAAAGAAAGAATTGTTATTTTTATGTGCAGGGAAAGTTGTGTAAAACAAGATTTACTGCTCTGGTTTTAACATTATACAGTGAGGGAAACTAACACCATTGATCCAGCATGATGAAGCTGTACTGATGCAATGTGTAAGATGTCATTTAATGAAGCACTTGCAAATTCCTTTACCATCTTCATATTATTGTTATCTACATTTTATTATTGACTAACTCACAAAGAAGGAGCAAAGCATTGAATGACTATAACTCATGCCCTTGCAGTTTCAATCAACCTAAGGTCAAAGACAATGGTTCTGATCTACTATATACAACACTTTGATAATTGGTTGAAAACTAAACAGAGCACCTAATTGAGAAGTAAACAAAGAATAATGTGACAGATTGTTCAAGAACCTCAAGGTGGTTGTGTATAAATTACTTAACAGGTTATGTGCCTGCATGAGACAGTGTACCATTTGAAAAAAATAGAATGAATTGATAGTAGGAAATAAACTAAACAAACCAACAAATATTGTCATCAGCAATCTTAAAACCCAGTTCCACAAATTCCTCCTAATTCCTCCCTAATATGTTTCTAAAATGTAACTTTTATTCACTACTATGAAGACTAACCAATGTTGCCCTAATAAAAATAAAATTACCTAAACACTGACTCACAACACCTTCTGCAAACTTATATTACATGGTCAGCTAAATAACATCAGCTTATTTTACAAAGAAGTATTATACATAAATGCAGTATTGGTGTGACAGCTGCAGTTTGTCACTACCTGTGGAGACAGTGCTGATAATTTTAAAATATGACTCACCACCGCCTCCCAGATGTTTCAACACCACAGTGGCATCATCAGGGGTCTAGGGTTTAAGGCACAAGAGACAGCGTTGCTGATGGCAAGTGCAGCTTTATTGTGGTGATTGGCTTTCTGGCCCTCATTTTCCAGTGACAATCCAGTTGCAAAGAAGGTCAAGTAGGCCAAAAAGTGTAGAATTTTTGATTGGTGCTGTTATAATTTAATATAAGAGGAAAGATCATCGAAATACAGTTGAAACCAGAAGTTTACATACACTATATAGAAAGACACATATACATGTTTTTCTCACTATCTGACTTGAAATCAGAATAAAACTTATCCATTTTAGGTCAATTAGAATTACCAAAATTATTTATATTTGCCAAATGCAAGAGTAATAAGAGAGAAAATGTTTTAAGGCATTTTCATTACTTTCTGCAAAGTGAAAAGTTTACATACATTTCTTCCACAAACTTCTCACAATAGTTGGTAGGAATTTTGGCCCATTCCTCCTGACAGAACTGGTGTAACTGAGCCATATTTGTAGGTTGCCTTGTTTGCACCTGTGTTTTCAGCTTTGCCCATAAATTTTCAATAGGATTGAGATCAGGGCTTTGTGATGGCCACTCCAAAACAGTGACTTGGTTATCCTTAAGTCACTTTGTAACCAGTTTGGTAGTATGCTTTAGATCATTATCCATTTGGAAGACCCATTTGCACACAAGCTTTAATTTCCTGGCTGATGTCTTGAGGTGTTGCTTAAGTATTGCCGCATAATCTTCTTTTCTCAAGATGCCATCTATTTTGTGAAGAGCACCAGTCCCTTCTGCAGCAAAACAACCCCACAACATTATGCTGCCAACCCAGTGTTTCATAGCTGGTATAGAGCTCTTAAGCTTTAAAGCGTCTCCCTTTTTCCTCCAAACGTAACAATGGTCATTATGGGCAAACAGTTTTATCAGACCACAGGAAATGTCTCCAAAAATGTAGTTCTTTGTTCCTGTGTGCATTTGCAAACATGAATCTGGCTTTTATATGTGTCTTTTGGAGTAATGGCTTCTTCCTGGCAGAGTGGCCTCTCAGCCCATGTTGATACAATACTCGTTTCACTGTGGAGAATGACACAATCTTACCAGCCTTCGACAGCCTCTTCACAAAGTCATTCGCTTTTGTTCTAGGATTAATATGCACATGTCGGACCAAAGCACATTCATCTCTGAGACACAGAACCCGTCTCCTTCCTGAGTGCTATGATGACTGGATTCCCATCTTGTTTGTACTTGCGTATAATTGTCTGTACAGATAAATGAGGCACCTTCAGGTACCTAGAAATTGTATCTTCCTGATATCTTTCTGATTTTTTTAGACTTACCCATGGTGTTACTACACACAGAAACAGTGTGTTTCTGGTTTTCATTAGAGAAAAAATCCACAGTTGTGTCTCTAATTAACTCAGATGTTGCCAAAAAACCTGATCAGAAGCTTCCAAAGACATGACATCAGCATATAGGCAGTTCCCAATTGTAATCCTAGTGTATGTAAACGTTTGACTTTGCAGAAAGTAATAAAAATGACTTAAAAAATTCTCTCTCTCTCATTATTCTGGCATTTAGCAAATATAACTATTTTTGGTAATCCTAATTGACCTAAAACGGGAAGATTTATTCTGACATTTCATGTCAGATAGTGAAAAAAACCATGCATATGTGTCTTTTTATATAGTGTATGTAAACTTCTGGTTTCAATTGTATTAGCAACATGGATTAAAGGGATTGTCCACCTCTAATAGCCAGCTCTGGAGCAACAATAAAATTACAAAAACTTATACTTACCTTCTTGTGGTCCCTGGTTCCAGCACTATATCCCTTCGGTCTTATGGTTTCATTATTGTACTTCTGAATGGGGATGTCACCTCTGCAGCCACTGATTGGCTGCAGCGATCATGTGCCTATAATTGACATCACGGTTCAGAAATGAACAGCACTGAACAGTGATGTAAGTAGAAGCATGTGACTGCTGCTGCCTCTGATTGGCTGATATATATCTCTTTTTGGGAAAAGCAGAAGAATGAAAACAGAAGACCGGAGGGACGCAGTGCTGGAACTGGGGACCAGAGAAAGGTGAGAATAACTTTTTTTTTTATTTTAAAAGGGCCCCAGTAGCTGGCTATTCATTTTGCTTAATAATAATTGGAAAAACTCCTTTAATGTCACATCACTTTTTTTCCTTAAAATAAAAAATTTTACAAAATGCATATTTGTATAAATAGCTTCATACAGGAAACTACTGTATACAAAATTTCACTAGTTGAGCAACCAATAGGGTAATTGCGTACTAACCTGAAATTTTCAGCCTGTATCTGATTGGGTGCTTCATTATCAGTTAGCACTGGTTTCATATATGTGGTCTCTTGGGTTTTCTTAGATGTTAAATATAAATGCTTACCTAGTAATAAATGTTCTAACTTAGCTCAGGGCTGTTACTAAGTCATTAATCTTATGAATAAGACTAACTAAAATGCTGGTATATTGTAATAGAATTTACACTGGCATTTAATGTTCACTAGATGAAAAAACTACATTTCATAGAATAGAGCTTTACAATAATATAGCACAACTGTAATGACAGGAACATAATACATGTAATTACAGTAAATTGAAAAAGCTGCTGTTTTCAATTAACACATTTTCAATGAATGAAAAAAATTGATTTGCAATTAGTGTCTTTAAATGTGACCTCTATGTAATAAATCAAAACATACCTTTTGAAAGGTGTTACACACAGATAACACAGAGGTATTTATAAATAGCATTGATCTATTGCCATGAAAAATTAAAGAAACACACTATAAATACAAAAAACAAGTATTTATTGTCTTTTCTCTTAACTCTTTTCTCTCTCTCATTACAAGACTGTGAAAAATACAGAAAGAATTTTCCTCCAATTCATAGGAGATGGGTCTTTAGGCCTTACATCAAAATTGTCTCTACTAAAAGCAGTTCTGTTGCCTTAATCATGTACAGAAAAAAACTGCAGTCATAAAATAAAAACAGATGAGAAGAAAGGAAAGGAAATATAAGTAAAGAAAATATAAGTAATATATTGGGGCAGATTTATCAATACTGTCTAACTCTAGTGTAAATTAGATTAGACAGTCTTACAATATACCACATTTATCATAGTGTTCATAAATCTGATGCAGGTTAAAACTGCCTAGTCTAACTTTACACCTTGTTTAAGTTGACTTACTTTATGTCACTAACTACGTTGAAGTTTTGGTGCATTTTCTGGCACACTGCGTCATATGCTAGGCCGCACCCCCTTTGTTAGACGAGCTGTAGAAGTGTTTAGAAAATGTCTAAAACACATAAAAAATGTGTTGTAAAGCATGTACGCCATTATTTCTGTTCCAAATTCTGGAGCTACTGCCTTGATAAATATGCCCTATTGCCTTTAAACTGCCTGGTATCATTATACCCAGTGAAACATTTTAAACAGGGTCCCTACCTACCATTTTCCATTTATAAAACTACAGCAGAGGGGGAATTAAGCAGATTAAGACACCAGGGCCTAGGTGCGACCACTGCCTCTTCATACATTTTATACAACCTCAGTTGCCTCTATGATAAAATACTTCTTTGATGCAAACTAAGAGACAATGAACAATCATGAACATATGTGTGTCTGTTTTATGGTTTGATTCCATATGTTGTACATGTTTAACAACAATATGCTTTTTTATGTATACAGCAGCTGCACTGTTGATTTTTTTCATGGTAAACGAGCAACAGGAAAGGTAATATTTCGCACTGGAGGTAAGCAGAACAGTCTACAGTCTTGATCTTTTAGTTTGCATAAGCAGAAAGATGTAATTTCTACTACAGATGCTCTTAATTAAATGACATTTTTTTTTGCTGAGTCCTATGTTACTTATAATGCTAACAAAAAAAAACAATTCACATATCAGGAAAAGGTAACTCATTCTAAGTAATTGCCTCCTGTTGATCTAGCTGAACAACAGATTAGTTTTCCCAGATTCAGTAATTAGAATGCCGGCTATTCCTGCTTGCCAAATGCATGTCGTCATTATGTGCTCTGTGTCATTGAGGGTGTAAAAGCATGTGCCTTAGCTAGTCCCTAATGTGTTTGTGTATAATTTGCTATGTCTGCATTTTATCAGGTCATCCTGTCATCTTAAATACATGAGCAAGCAGAACACATGGAACCTTGTGAAATTTGAAAGTACCAAGTTTTAAGAGTAGGGCTACAAGGTGAGTTGTGACTGAACAACGCAATGTCACCCCACCACTGTACAACTGATGAACATGGTCATACTGCAGTCTACAAGTCAAAGGCTCCCTGACACAACCCATACCTAACAAAGTGCCAACAGTCCATAGCTACTATCTTTAAATCTAATGTTGTGTGGCCGCATGTGTCATGTAGCCCTAGCTTATATTTGTGACCAATGTTGGATTAAAATGCACCCAATTTATTAGTCAAACAAGAATTTTCAAAACTCAGGCTGGCACAACAGCAGGTGGAGGGTAAAGCTGTAAAAAATAGAAAGGGGAGGGGGGGCGTGGCCTGCTATGCACCGGGTAGGACGCATGTGAGAGAGCTCCTCCAGGGCTCATTGCTAAAGTGGGGCTAACCACCCTGAAAATGGGATCAAAGAGGAACAAAAGAAGGAGCAAGGGGGCTGCATCATTTGACTTCCCAGGAGGGCTGCGAAGTGAGCGCCATTCCTATTCTACTTTGAGTTTGGCACCCCTGTGCAGGGACCTTGGGCTTGAATAGCAGGGATTCGCCTGGAGCTCCCCACTGAGGACAGCCCTGCTATACCTCTAGAATGCCTCAATGCATGCGCAGAATGTCTGCGGGGGGGGGGGGAATAACCTGTGCCTGGAGCCCGCTGCCAGCCAGAGCCCAGTGATGGACCTCAGAGGGAGCCCACCGCTTTTCCCCTCACAAAGCCCAGCAGCATCAGAAGGGCCCCATGCCCAGAGTCACCCACGGCAACACCCTCAAAACTATAGTCATAGTCACTACATGGTCACCCCGACTAGAGCCTCACACAAGCGAGCGCTCCAATGCCCCAAGAATGCATCACCTCACGCACACCAGAGGCTGAAGCTTTGCTAACTCTCCAGGGCACCCTGAGCTCCAGGCCTTGCTCACTTTGATACAACCAAGAATGACCTCACAGCACTTGCTCAGGACCTTAAATCTGTGTGGGGTAGGGATCTTCAACCTGTTAAAGCAGACGTTTCTTTATTGAAGCACAAAGTCAAGTCTTTAGAGGAACAACAAGAGTCGGTGCACCATCGATTGGACTCTATGCAGGCGACAATAGATTCTCAGAAAAACCTCCACCAAAATCTGATTGAACACATGGACGATCTCGAGAACCATAACCGGAGGAATAACATTCGAGTCCGGGGCCTCCCTGAGTCCATAAAGCCACAAGACCTGCTACTGACCCTCACCAGCCTCTTTAATGGATTGCTGGGTAGAGACACGGCGGAGCCCATAGAAATTGACAGGACTCACCGCGCACTTCGCCCACTCAGTCTGGATGAGGCCAAGCCAAGTGACGTCATATGCCACGTTCATTATTATTCCCTTAAAGAAGCTATCATGCAAAAAGCCAGACGTGCCCCGCTCATATCCTTTGAAGGCGCCAAATTTACGCTGTTTCCGGATCTTTCCAGACGCACACTTCGACTCCGGACAACACTGAAGCCTCTTCTGTCGATCCTGCAATCCCACGGTATCCCATACCGGTGGGGTTTCCCATTTTCCTGCAAGTCGCAAGGGAGAGGAGTGATTACCCTACGTTGCCCCTGAGGATCTGCCGACTTTCCTGGCGGCCCTGGATCTCCTCCTGTCTCAATCCCGGAGTGGCTGGCGATGTTTGTCTCCCATTCTACAGGTACCAACACTGGTTTGCAGTCCTCTTCTAGACGGGCTGGCTCTCAGAAGTCACCGCTTCTGCAGAGGGACCGCAGACCCCAGAGGAAGACCGAAGACAGAGCCCATCATGAGAGACTTTGCAACGGACTATTTCGACAGGCGACTGACCGTGAGAGTACCAATTTACTCATGCCTTACTTTGTTTGTGCCTGCCTATCTGTTCTCTGATGTTTGCTAAATATTCCTCTTTGACCCCATAACCAAAAAGGTATCTGACCTATGGGAGTCTTTCTTTTGTCCTTTTTCCCCCTCCCCCCTTCTCTGTTTTTTTATTTATTTATTATTTTTTTTTTATTTTTTTTTTTTTCTCTTTCTTTTTCTCCCCCTCATGTTCCCCTCTCTTCGTTTGTTATTCCCCCCTCTCTGTCCCATCCCCCTTCCTGTGTCAGACTCACCTTAGCATTACTGACAATGCACCCCCATCAATGTTGGACGCCTGGGCCTCCCCAGGCATGTGTACTTTTTGATATATATTTGCCCTATAAAATGTAGTAACACCTTAGTTTACCCATGAGAGCTATCTTAGCCCCATGGTTCGTGTTGTTGTCACGATGTGTCAACTCTACCAGAGCGCTTAGTGGCCCCTGTCCCCAAATAGGGTGGGACTTCTGCGCTACTAGCTGGTCCCTCGCAGCCGCCATGCTGCAGCTTTTAGATTTTGTGCCATTGGTGCAGTTCGGAGGAGCCCAGTTTAGCTCCTTCAGAGTTACTTTTGTTCCTCGGTTTGTATTGAGCCACCTAGGAGACCTTTCGAGAGGAGATGGACCTTTTTTGACTACAATGGGGTGTAGGTTACCAGTAGCCCCATGACATCTATAAAAGTTACCTCCTTCAACGTGAAGGGGCTTAACATCCCTGAGAGGCGCTCTCGAATCCTTTACGAGATGCACAAAGCTCGCTCACATATCTTATGCCTGCAGGAGACGCACTTCAGCCTCCAGCATCTCCCAGTTCTGAAAAACAGATATTACCCTGCCTGGTGCCATAGTAGTAATCTAGACGCTAAGACAAAGGGGGTAGCGATCCTCTTTCACAAGTCCCTCCCACACCAGGTCCACGATATTAAACAAGACCCCAACGCGAGATTCCTCTTTGTCAAGTGCAGCATTTCAGGTACTCCTTACACCATAGCGAACATCTATGCCCCAAACCAGGGTCAACTGTCCTTCCTCTCTAAGGTTTTAGAAGAGCTGATTCTGTTTGCGCAGGGGGAGGTGATATTATGCGGTGACTTCAATGTGGCACTCCAGCCGGTACTGGACACGTCGTCGGGCCGCTCAACCCTCCCGCTGAACAAATTGAACAAAATGAAAAAACTGCTGCATGACATGCAGCTGAGTGATGTTTGGCGTATATTTCATCCAGAGGACAAGGACTATACGTTCTTCTCTCCTCCACACAGAACTTACAGTCGTATAGACTATGTATTTCTTCAGCACTCCCTTCTCTCGTCGGGTTTAAAGGGGCTCGAATAGACGATATCTTGCACTCGGACCATGCCCGGTACATTGCTTACTGAATCTGCCCAAGACCTCCCGGAAATCTTTCTCCTGGAGATTGAATGAGACACGGCTGAACGACTCACTATGTCTTGCAGAACTAAAACAGACCACCACGCACTTCATTGCAGACCACGCGACAGACATCACGTCTCCCCACTTGAACTGGAACGCCCTGAAATGTGTGCTCCGGGGTGTGTTAATAAAACACGGCTCGCGGATTAAAAGAGAGGCGACAACACATTTAAACAACCTACTTGCTCGCCTGCATTCACTGGAGTCAACACATAAAAGGAGCGGCGATGACTCTGTCCTCAGTGAATTGACACAAGTTAAACATGACATACATAAAGTGCTAGAGAGGAAAACCAAGAGATACAGGCAGCTATGCGCCCACTCTTTTTACGAGTGGAGTAACAAGCCGAGCAGAATGTTGGCTCGTGCCTTGAGGGACAAAAGGGCGTCCTTATTCGTGTCATCTATCAAAAATAATAAGGGGGAAGTGGTACACTTTACAGAAGAAATTCTGGAGGCGTTTCACGCATATTATCAGGAACTATATAACCTCCCCAAGCCGAGACTGTCCTCTTGCCCGGATGGACTGCAGGAGTACATCAAGAACACTGCGCTCCCTACTCTGGAGCCTGATAGGCTGTCTCTCCTGGAAGCCCCTTTCACAGATGATGAGCTGAAATCAGCCATTGCCTCACTCCCAACGGGCAAGAGTCCAGGGCCAGACGGCTACACGGCCAAATTTTATAAAACACTCAGTGAAGATCTAGTAGTGCCCTTGCTGGAGGCCTTTAACTCTCCCTCCTTTTACGACAATCCCTCGCCACATTTTCTCCTAGCACACATCACGGTTATCCCAAAGGAAGGGAAAGACCCTCTATCCTGCCAAAGTTACAGGCCAATTTCACTACTAAACACGGACGCTAAGCTATTTGCTAAGCTTCTGGCCCTTAGGCTCAACACCATTCTGGAGGACCTGATAGGTTTGGATCAGGTGGGTTTTGTCCCTAACCGAGAAGCAAGGGACAACACTCTGAAAACAATCTCTATAATGCAACGGATGGGGGATAAGGGGGTGCCTGGAATGCTGCTCTCACTGGACGCTGAGAAGGCGTTCGATAGAGTCGACTGGTCCTTCTTGCACGCCGCCTTACAGAATATAGGCCTTGGACCACTCATGATACAAAGGATCATGACCCTGTATCATAATCCCAGGGCTCAAATTCGGATCAATGGTACCCTCTCTGCACCAGTCCTGATACGAAATGGCACCAGGCAGGGTTGCCCCCTCTCACTATTTTGTATGTTATTGTAAATGGAGCACCTCTTATGTGATTTGAGGAATAACACTGATGTGAAGGGAATTCAAGTGGGAGGAATGCAATATAAATGTGCAGCGTATGCCGACGAACTGTTGTTATATATATATCCCAGCCAATCACATCTCTCCCGAATGTTATGTCTTCACTGGAGAGGTTTGGGGCGCTATCCAATTTTAAGATTAATTATACTAAGTCTGTTGCACTGGGAATAAATCTGCCAGAGTCCACCATATCCTTGTTTCCCTTTTTCATGGACCGGGCGAGCATTCAAATATTTGGGAATTCATATCCCTCCGGACCCACGAGATTTATATGATCTTAACTTTACGCCCCTACTGCGCACAATTACAGCAGATCTGGCACGGTGGAACTCTAAGGATTTCTCCTGGTTGGGGAGGATTAGTATAATTAAGATGAATATTCTACCCCGTATATGTATTTATTGCAGGCTCTTACCATGCTTCTTACCCAAATTATTTTTCCAACTGGTTGGACAAAACCTTAGCAAATTCACATGGGCTGGCAGGAAGGCAAGAATCGCCAAGTCGGTACTGATAAGGGGCAGGCAGGAGGGCGGCCTAGCATACCCGGACATAAAAGCATATTATTTGGCGTCAATAGCAGCACGAGTGTTTGATTTTTACCATCACAGATCCACAAAACTGTGGTACGATTAGAGGAAGATATATATAATGCCCCTTGGCCAATCTGCCGTGGTTGCCCCGAGCCGCTTTCCCATTGGACTGATGCGGACGCTCCCATGGGTGGCGAGTCACAGTTTCGGCTTGGAGGTCATATGGGTCTACCAGAGGTATCCTCCCCTCCGGAGGCCCACTAACACTAACCAATAACTGGGAACCCCTCACTGGGAAATGTTGGCCCTCTATCCGACGACTGATGACAGGGGTGGGAGAGCATTAAGGTTCTCTGACGTTCTTACCTCACAGGAATTGAGACCCATGGCAGAGATGAGGGAATTACTCCCCCTCCTCCCTGTAGCACTGGTTTAGGATACCTACAACTCCTGCATTACTACGCTTCTAATAAACTTGTCTTGAAACTTCACAGACCTCTAACTCCCCTGGAAAACAATGCTCTCCGACAGCTCATCTGGAAGTCATTTGATCTCCAAGCTATAAAAACTGATCATATCCTCTATGTCGCGGTCTGGGCCCACTTTATAGGGATGGCTGGGAGAGGGAACTCGGAAGATCCATTTCTGATGAGGACTGGCGGAAAGCCAACATACTGGCATATAAATCCATCGTACCTTGTAGACTGCAGGAACTCCACTTCAAAATACTCTCCCGCTGGTACAGGGTACCCACACTCTTACATAGGATTTCCCCCAGGTTCCTAACAGTCTGTTGGAAGATGCGAAACAGCCGGTAGGATCTATGTCCCACATTTGGTGGTCATGCCCATCGTTGCAGGTCTTCTGGGGAAAGTTTTTGCAGATCATTGAAGTTAGTGACGGGAATCAAACTGCAGAGTGACCCTATGGTGGTTCTGCTACAGATTATCCCTATGCCCCTTCAAATTCTTCAGGGTCATCTACTTGTTTTTATGTTGAGTGCCGCGAAGGCCATGATACGAGGCTGTGGAGAACGACTGCAACACCTTCCATAGCAGCATGGTATAAGGAGATATCCCATATCCAACAGATGGAAGAGATGCATGCAGGACCGCAACCAACTGACTGACAAGTACATAGCTACGTGGGCGGAGTGGGCGACTTTTTGTGGCTCAGAGGCATATGCCGGATTTATTGACTCTTAAAGGGTTAGAGCGAGACCGTACCGATGTTCTTGGCCATATGCTGGGTCTTTTGAGCTATATCTGGGGCGAGAGACGCTGGATGTCAGCTCTTGCTCTTCCTCTCAGGGAATATTTATACTTTTGGCCCTCTCCTCGCTCCTTAGTCTGGCTCTAGTTTCTGGGTTGAGGTTATGATGTTAGAACGTTAATATTTATAGGAATGATTTCCAAATGCTTTTTCCAATGGCTTTACCTGCTTGGTGTAAAAGGGCAATTGTTGTGACTCGCAGGGTTTATCCCTGCTCTTCAACAACAAGACTTTGCTCCTCTTTCTCAGATCAACAACACATGCAATGTAGCTCCCCTGTTTTCCTCTGACTTGTTTGCAGCTTTCACTTACTGTTGCTACATGCACAATATTCATACGCCATGTTGTATTGATGATTTTTATGCTGAATATGACCAGATGTGTACCTTCTTGTATACCAACTGTCGATATATCAGTATGCTGTTTTGTACTTACTATTTGACTACTTAATAAAAGCTTGGAATATGAAAAAATAGAAAGGCAATTACACTATTCACAAAAAGTTAGAGATATTTGTTTTTTGGTTTAAATTTCAAGATGAAAATAACATTTCTTGAACATTTTTTTAAATAAAATAAATGAGACCATATCTTAACTTTAGAAAGCACAGGTGCAACTGTTCAGTGTTTCAGTACGTTTAGCACAACTTGCTGATCTCTAACAAGGAGCTTAATGGCAAAATTCTCAACAGACGTTTCATCCCTGAGTCGCCCAATAAATTTAGGGGATGAATTTGAATTGGATTCAAACAGTCCTCCTCATCATGCCGTTCACATTTTGACATCATGAGACCAAGCCAATACCTTACAACTGATCAACAGTACCTTGCCATTGCGAGGCTTCAAGCAGGATGCTCTCAGATGGAAGTGACCACTGAGCTTAGGGTGTCACAGAGTGTCATCAGCAGATATACAGAGAGACTGGAAGAGTCACAGAAAGGCAAAGAATTGGCAAAGAATCCTTTTGCTCACACACTTATGACTGCTTCATTGTAAACAATGCCCTGCAGAACCGATGATGAATGCCACAAAACTCCAGGCACGTTTAACGGAGGTGAGAGGCACCAAAGTGTGAAAGTGTCACATCATTCCATTCAGAACCATTTACATCAGCATGTTCTGTGTGCTAGACAACCGGCAAAGGTACCGAAAGGCACAGAGATTGACATCTTCAATGGGCCAGGGAGCATCTACGCTGGACATCGGACCAGTGATCCTCATTGCTGTTCACTGATGAAATTCAATTCACTCTGAGCAGAATTGGCCACCAACGATGCTAGAGATGTCATGGAGAGCGCTATGCATCAGCCACTTTTGTCATGAGATGAGTCTTTGGTGGTGAGATTACAGTGTTGGCAGCTGTGTCTAGTCAATACAGAACTGCCCTGCACTTTGTGAATGGTACAGTGACAAGCCTCTACTACATGAATAACATCATTAATCCAGTCAATGTGCCTCTGCAAGAACAACACAGGGCTAATTTCATCTCCATGGATGAAAATGTTCCAGTTCATCAAGGTTGCATCATTAGGGAACGGCTGTTGGAAACTGGGGTACCTCAAATGAAGTGGCCTGCACTTTCTCCAGACCTGAACCCCTAGACAAACTATGGGATCAGCTGAGTTGCTTTGTAGAAGCTCATAGCTCTGTACCTCTGAACCTCAATGACCTGCAGTTGACAGCAGTCAATAACTCGACTTGTGAACAGCATGAGACATCATTGTCATGCTGTAATTGATGCTCAAGGCCCCATGACAAGTTATTGGTTATCTCTTCGGTTTGTACTCTGGACAGAAAGTGCTGTCCAACAGCTGCCATTGTCAGCAATCCCTAGGCTTATACACAGTTGAGCCACATTGTTATGACCACTTCCTACTTTCGATGTCAGCAGCACGTAGCTCATCAAGAAAGTCATGTGTGGTGAGCTGGCTTGGTGGGTATATAAGGTGTGTTATAAGCTGTCTGTACAAATATCCCTCACTGCTGTCATGGTTAAAAGATGCCATTTATAAGAGTTGCAAAATGGGATGATTATTGACTTTTGGGGCAGTATTTCTGAAACTGCAAAGTTTGTGAACTGTTTGCTTGCTGCTGTGGTGAAAGTGTTTTGTGAGTGGAAAAATGGCATCATTGTGATTTATCAACATGGGAACTGTGAAGCACCACGTGCCATTGATGTGAGAGTTAAAAGTCAGCTATGAAGTTGTTAGAACCAGGAGCTACCAGACGTGCGTCTGAACCAACAGTTCAGCAAATCCTACTGTGTATGGGGCTCTGAAGCAGATCATTGATCACTGCACCTCTACTACTGTAGTTGCATCGAGAAGAAAAGGTTTACATTTTCATGGCAGTATCGGAATTGACCTTTGTTGAGTGACAAAGGGTTGCCTTTTCCAGGGAGTCACGTTTTTTAAAAAGTCATGTGTGTTACCATTGTAAATCATGACTTAGTTCTTGTTGTGCAGTTTCCAAATTAATAGAAGAATGTACATATACACATATGTCAGAGATGATTGGCAGCTGACATCACTTTGATTCCAGAAGCATTTTTTTTTTTGGTTAATACATACAGGTTTTTATACAAGTTGATCTGGAGGTGTGGCAACATTAACATCATCATTATTACTGCACAATTTTTATTTACAATACAATTGGTTAGTTTAATCATAATACAATACAATTGGTTACTTCTAATCAACATACTTTTTACTCAAACAGTAACCTTTACATCTTTGTTTTGCTTTACTAATAATGAATTTGCAGCATATCACCTGATAAATTATACAGTCATTATTAATGTAATGTAATTAAAATACTAGGGAAACAGGTTGTTTAGTGTCAGGGGAAGTTAATTAATCTGGAGGACATCTTGATGGCCTCCAGAGGATTCTGGGAAAAAAGTTATAGAATGTTACAGTAATCATTTCTGTTGCCATACATATATAAGCATATGTGTTATCAGTGATTAGAAATTGGAGGAACAAAAACCAACCAATGGGAGAATAGGTTAGCCAACTAACTCAGAATAACATATTATGAATTAGGAACAATTTAATTTAAAACTGAAGAACTAAGAAATGTTTGTTACATATATAACTATGTCAAGGCTAAACATGTTAGGCAGATAAAGGTCAAATTCCTAAGTATTCTAAGTCTTAGAAATATGAACATTTAAAACTAAGTGAATAATAGAGAAATCCCTTAACCCTTTATTTTCTCTGACATTTGACCACCAAAATGGTACCAATGAAAATGTCAACTCATCCTACAAAAAACAAGCCCTTATGCAGCTCCATATAAAGAAAAATAAAAAAGGTATGGTTTTCAGAAAATAACAACATAAAAACATATTTTTTTTAAAAAAAGCATTATTTTGTGTAATAAAACTGTAAAAAATTGATATTGCATAAATTGTACTGACCCACCTAGTAAAGATATCATGTCATTTATACTTCATGGTGAACGTTGTAAAAATAAAACTAAAAAAACAATGGTGGAATTGTAGTCATTTTCAAGACCCAATGCTAAGAGCTGTGAAACACCCTTAGATTATTTCCATAGAGGGTACAGTTTCAAAAATGCCCTGCCATGCGCCCAAACAGTAGCTTGCACCCACATATAAGGTACTGTTGTACTTGAGAGAAATTGCATAACACGTTTAGGGGTGCTTTTGCTCCAGGATGTCAAAATGGAAACTTTTCACCTAAAACTGCATATCATTGGAAAAAAAAGAAAATTTTCATTTTCACAGCCCAACACTAAAAAACAAATCTGTGAAACATCTATGGGGTCAAAAAAATTTACTACATCCCTGGGTATATTCCTTAAGGGTTGTAGTTTCCAGAATGAAATATTTTTATAGATGTTTATTAAGTTTTAGCACCTAAAAGTGTCTGCAAATCTATAATGGTACTAAAAATGAGACCCCAAAGTCCAGTAGGTGCAGAAAATGGTAATTAGTTACTTAGTTACATATTAGTTACTATCTACAAGAAGTATAGCCAATATATAAGTGAACTAATAATGCAGGTATGAAACAAAGAGGGAGGAGTCACACAATAAAGAAGTAGGGAAAACAGAAAAAAAAATATTTGTTAAGGGCAAGACATAAGTAGGTTATGATTAGTACAAGCTAACACTGCAATGAAAATTAGAGACAGAACCATATAGTGGGGGCAAGAAAACCAAACATATAAGATATATGTGGTGTAACTACGAATAATCCACAGGAATAACACTGCAGTAGAAACAGAGAGCCATATGTATGAAAACCGTTTAAAACTTTTTTTGTTGCCCATAGCAGCCAGAGCTCCCATTTCATTTAGTGCTCTAAAAAAATACAAAGACAGTCTCAGACCTAGACAGTTTTCATACATATCCCCCAAAGTATTATGTAATGCAGCGGAGGCTAGTTAGCAAAGACACCTAAAAAACATGTTGAGCATAGCAATCAATGTTGGAGGCCAAGTTGCCAGAACACCTTGAATGTATGCACAATGTAACAACCAGTATATAGGTACTTGCTTAAGGCAGACTGGGGTTACTCAAGGTACTAGTAGTTATGCTGTGCATACCTTCCAGGTGTTCTGTCATATCTGCCTCCACCATTGATTGCTATGCTGCACATATTTTTTAGGTGTCTTGGTTTACTAGCCTCCACCACATTACATAACATTTTAGACGACATGTATGCTCAATGGCGCTTAGACGCCATTGCTTATGTGCATATTAACAGTGTAGAATGCGTCTGATTTATGAACCCGCTCTACTGCAGGTCATAAATCTGGCGCATTCTAGTGCATAAACGTCAATTCTGGCTCAGGTAAACAACTTTGAAAGTGGTTTACTTGTTCCAGCATTAATGCGACTGGAATGACCGTACTGAAGCTATAAATCTCTAGCTTCATATGGTTGTAGTGCTCCCCGCCTCCCGCGGGCACTCTATAATGTGCCTGATATTGGCATGCGGCAAAATTAAACTACCGCGAACTGGGCTGTGCTAGATGTCGGGCTGAAAAGACGCCAGACTTCTGGCGCAGCCCCGTTCATACATGTCGCCCTTTGTTTTTTCTGTTAGTTCTTTTGGTCATTTATAGCTTCGGCACATATATCTTAAGTGTGGTCTTCTTACCTCTACTTTATTGTCCTGTCTAATTTACATTGCAATGTTACCTTGCACTAATCATAGGATAATTGTATCTTGCCCCTAAGATTTATTTTTATTACCCTTTATCTTGACCCCTGATAAAATTTTGGGATATAGAAACATGTTGGGTCAACTTTTGAACTATAGGGCCTAAGCAGTGTCTAGTACTTATAAGGACAGGTATCCAGACAGGGTTGCCCTTATCAAGATGGTTATCCCATCATTTCTGTCAATATGGCCCTAATTGGCCTTGCTTAGGGCATTACAGGGAGAATTTTTTTCCCATTTTCACTGTTTTCTATTGTTTGACCCTTTCCTCTCTGTTTCATACTCTCTGTTGGTTCACTTATATATTGCAGCTTTTTTCTTTTGGCTATACTTCCTGTATATAGTAACTAATATTGTTTATGTATCAGTGTTGTCACCAGGATTTTAATTGAACTAGTAAAAGTTATATTTTAATTACCTTACTCTTTCTGTTTGATTCTCTATTTCTAAAAATGGCAGAAACAGGGGAATCAGTATTGAGCTGTGTTTCCCTGTTAACATCTACTGTGTTCCAAGAAAAATGGATTAAAATTGACAATCTACAAAAAAAAGTGAAACTTAACCTCCACTTTGCCTTAATTCCTGTAAAACACCTAGAATGTTAACAAACATCCTAAATGCTGTTGTGAATACTTTGAGGGGTAACGTTTTTTAAATGGAGTTGGAATTAAGTCAAAGCCATGTAAGAACTACGCTTGTCCCTAAAAAAAATCTGTGTTGCAAATTTTCTATACAATTTGAAACATTTCTACTGCATTTATAAGCCCCCTGATGGTCTAAAAAATGACATTTAAAGATAATGCCAATATAAAGTAGACAAATGGTAAATGCTAGTTATTAACTATTGTGTGTATTATAACTACCTGTCTTACACACAGAAATTTTTGTATCAACCAAAATGTACTACTAACGTAAAGGTTTTTTTTCACTACAATGATAAGCTTTTAACATCTAGGGAAATCACCTTAAAGACAATTACCAAATGCATTGTTATGTTGATTTTGCTTTGTTTAAGAGTACACAAGTTTCTCTGTCTACTGACCACCTCTTCAGACCTCTCTCTGCTCTCTCTTATGTCTCATTACTCTCAATCAGTCAGTTTAATGCTGGTGATTCCCTCCCTGCTGAGTCTTATCTCTATCACGTAAGCTTTGTTTACCTAAGTTAATGACAAATTGTAAGTCTTAAACCTTGTAAACTGATATTTACAAATCTCCAGCACTCATCTCACTGTCACAGGAATAGCTTGAAATAGCAGAGCTGATATGCCAATCAGTGCTATAGAACCCCCCACAAACAGACCAGGAAGTGTAAGTCTGAACCTGCCTGTGGCTCTGAGAAACGAAATGGTGAGACAACCTCTTTAATCACTATATTTACTATTTTGCCATAGGCAAACTTAAACTCTATCAGTTCTCTATCTGTAAAACACTAAAACGTAACTTTTATTATGTATAATTCTTAACCTCTATACACACTATTTAAAAACCTGATTTCTAACCTCACCATTTAACCCTTTCTACTTCTGAAAGAAGGAATAGCTCCTTTTCTATTATCAAGTCTGGTAGAGCACCACCTATTAACAGGAAAGCCTTATATATACAGCAATTTACAAGCTCCAGTAAGGGATCCCAAGCCTCCTACTTGGGCAGTCGTCCCTAATCTCATGGACACAAAAAAATAAGACCCCCTTGTGACACCCCTGCAGCGGGTGACACTTCCAGACAGAGGTGAGAAATCACAATTTAAAACGTTATGCCTGACCTCCCCGACATGTTTCACCAGCTAACCTGGCTTCATCAGGGGTTAGAGGTCCGGTCACATGTGGTCTAAGCGCACTTCCTTTTATATCATGTTAGGTACACACCCTATTCAGGTGCTCACCAATTAGCCATCAGAGAGTCCACAAAAAACCCACTCCCCCTTCTGCTCTCCTGCACGCACACTCATAATATGTGCTGCTACTGCTGCCACCATGCTGCTATAAACAGCAATTCTCAGACAAATTCACCATCTTCATAACGGGCTTACGCCCTGTCTTCCCATGCTGCCCGCGCCCGCGTACTGTATCATTGGACATTTCTGCCCTGACTGTGATGGACTTCCGTCCCATCTCTCTCATATTATTGCAGCTGCATGGCTCACTTAGAACTGACTACGCAGAATAGATGTTACATTTCACAGCACACTACTAGCTTTATTAACTCCCATAAACCCCTTTCTCCTCCATGTATAATATGCATATTCATTGGGAATATATATTCCATTGTACTGTACACTATTGTCATATTATCTTCCCAAAAAGCACCTCTCCTTTATATCTAATATACATATTCATTTTAATAAAGCCTTATTAAATACATATTCCATTGTACTGTACACTATTGTCTTAGTCTATTCCCATAAACCACTTCTCTCTTACATGTAATACACATATTAATTTTAATGAAGCTGCAGGCTCTAAGGTTAGCCTGCCCCCCTCCTGCAGTTTCACCTCCCACCTTCCCCATTAAAGATTCTTTCTTACAGGTCACGGCTAGCCACCTAATTCATTACGTCACAATGGGAGCATGCAAAAATATTAGTACATTCAAACTCTATTGCATTTATACTCAATATCTTGTATTTAAAGTTAACACAAAATCAACGCAGGCCAGAACATAAATATACATGATTGGTATATACAGAATAGATGTAATCACTCCGCTGTGTCCGGCACAACAACGGAGTACATATACATAATTCAGCTGCCAATAAACCCCTCCATGCACAGAAACAATATGCATACATTCCAATTTGTTAAATAGAAACCGTGGCCTCACGTGATCAGTACCTATCATCATTACAAAACACAGGGAAAATGAGGGACAAAATAGAGGCAGGGAGGGGGCAGAAGGGAGATAGGAGGGAGGAAAAAACATATGTGAACTCTGATGCTTCTATAGTCATATATTCAACCATGCTATATCCACTGACCATATTTAATCACATATATCATATTTCTTCAAAAACTATCATATAGGGAATCAGCAAGATTAAATAAATGCTGAAAATGAAAAGCCTTCATTTAGGCCTTTAGGTTTCAATGTATTGAGTCTGTATATCCATCTTGCCTCTTCTTGCAACAAAACTACATCCAGAACGCCCTTTCTTTCCCCTAGATTTTTCACACAGATGCCCAAGAATTTAAGCACCTTTATTTCACCATTATGTACTTCCAAAATGTGTCTAGCTAGGGGGGTCACTATATTTACTGTTTGCCATAGGCAAACTTAAACTCGATCAGGTCTCTATCTGTTAAACACTAAAACGTAACCTTTATTATATATAACTCTTAACCTCTATACACACTAGTGTGTATAGAGGTTAAGAGTTATATATAATAAAAGTTAAGTTTTAGTGTTTAACAGATAGAGAACTGATAGAGTTTAAGTTTGCCTACGGCAAAATAGTAAATATAGTGATCAAAAGTCACTCTCTGTTGTCTTGCGAGATTCCCAATTTTTTGGAGATTATGTGTCGCTAGGAGGGTGTCACCTCTAGTTTTAATAGTACTCAGATGTTTCGAGATCCGTTCTCTTGCGAGATTCCCATTTTTTTTGGAGAATATGTGACAACCTCTTTAAAGCACAATGTGTCACATGAAAACAATCGTTAAATTACATGGATAGTTACAAGCATACAAAAGTTATTCCCAGATAACATGACACATGTAAGAATTGGAAAATGGGGCTTTGTCATAAATGGCTGCTGTTGTAAGGGGCTAAACCATTCCTGGTGCAGCAATTTTTAGTGAAATTTTAGTTTTTTTAATCCCAAACTTACGTGCTATAGCTTTTTTTTTTTAGTTTTTCCATTGAAAAACGAAGCAAATTTTCTATACAATTTGAAACATTTCTACTGCATTTATAAGCCCACTGATGGTCTAAAAAATTACATTTAAAAAATAATGCCAATATAAAGTAGACATATGGTTAATGCTAGTTATAAACTATTGTGTGTACTTTAACTATCTGTCTTACACAAAGAAGTTTTGGTCTTAACCAAAATGTTCTACTAACGTATAAGGGCTTAACTTTTGTAGGATGAGTACAACCATTGAATGTACTAAAAAATTTACTGGGAAGCCAAAAAACAATTATTTATGAGCTGAAATGGCTAAAAACCTTTTTGGATAAAGTTTACCATGTGGCATTTATGACATGTTAAGTTTATTTTGCACATTGGTACAATTCTGGCAATACCAAACTTATATCGTTTTTTTATGTTTTTTTATGTTGAAAAGATCTTTCATCTCACTTTAATTTTGCATCACAATTTTCTGCACATAAACATTTTTATTTTTACACTGACAAAGCTCTGTGAGAGTTTGTATTTTGCAGGGCAACTTTTTTGCCACTATGTTGGAATATAAAAGACTTTTCAATCACCTCTTATTTCAAATAAAAAAAATTATAGTTTTTTTCTTTATTTTTCCTCTTACAACATTCACTTTTCAGAATAAATAACATATTTAAATAGATCAAACTTTTATGGATGCTGTAATATCAATTAGGTTTATTTTTTATAAGTGATTAATTAGTAAAGGGGGGTGTTTTGAATTTTGGATTTTGAATTTCTAAAACTGGTGAGTGCATTTGGCTATATTTGGAACACTCATAGAAATTAATAGGGAGGATGGCCACAAGTGCTGCCCTCCTCATTCTGTAACACAGTTGGCTTATAGCTAGCTACAAGCTTGTCTATGATGTGGAAGTTCCTTCATGGGAACACCCTCTTGAGCTTTTAACTTTTCTTAAGGCACTTGACCATTAAGGGGTGCAATCACTGGAACATTATACTGCAGTACAAATGCATTCAAGTATAGTATACTTATTCATAGAGGTGCAATAAAATTCAGGCCTAGGGAGTCCTCAATAGACCCATGGCTACCATCACAATCTAATAGAAATACTAGTTATGAACAGTTGGACAATGGAAGAAACAAAGATTTTAAAAAATAGATCTATAACAGCCATCTCATGATTGCAACAATATACACAAACGACAAACTTACATCTACCAAGCATACCCAAATTTCCAGTGGACAAAATCCTTCATCCTTTTGTCAAATCACTGCCAGCTTATTCACACGACACCAAGGACACTGTTGTTAAGTTAGAAAATGTATCAATTGTGGCAGACATACTCTTGGTTGTTGGTTTTATTACAATTTATCATGGAGTAATTTTTTTTAATAGCAGATTCATTCACCAGCTCAGTGGAACAACTATGAGGACTGCTTATGGCCCATTGTATGCTAATCTCTTTCTGGTATAGTGTGAGGATCGTCCATTTGTTGGTGTTGTTTTGTCTTATTATATTCAACAAGAGTTTATTGACACGTCTTACTGACATAATGTTGTTTGTGTGAGAGGGTACTATTGTATTTCTTTTATTTTGTTTAGATGTTAACTTAAAACACCACTGTGTAAGATTCACTCCTGAAATTCAGGAGAAACAAATACATTTTTGGTTTGTTCATTTGGTTAGATAATAAACTCAACCTCCAAATGTTATAGAAAAAGATTTCTTTCTTGGGATAGGTAGCATCTCCTTTCTTTCAAATAGGGAATACTAGTAGGACAATACCTGTGTGCATGGAGGAATTGTTCCAGAAAAATCGAGAGGGAGTTGTGACATTAAGCATCTCACAAAAGTGAGAACACCCGTCACATTTTTATAAATATTGTATTTTATCTTTTCATGGAGCAACAATGAAGATATGACATGCAATGTAGAGTAGTCAGTGTACAGCTGGTATAACAGTGTACATTTGGTGTGCCCTCAAAAAAACTCAAAACACAGTTATCAATGTCTAAAATGCTGGCTACAAAAGTGAGTACACCCCTAAGTGAAAAGGGATAAATTGTGCCCAAAGTGTCAATATTTTGTGTGGCCACCATTATTTTCCAGCACTGCCTTAACTATTTTGGGCATGGAGTTCTCTAGAGTGTCACAGATTTCCACTGGAACCCTCTTCAACTCCTCCATGACAACATCAGGGGGCTGGTGGATGTTAGAGACCTTGTGCTCCTCCACCTTCCATCTGAGGATGCCCCACAGATGCCCAGTAGGTTTTAGATCTAGAGACATGCTTAACCACTCCAGCACCTTTACCTTTATTTTCTTTAGTAAGGCAGTGATCGTCTTGGAGGTGTGCTTGGGGTTGTTATCATATTAGAATATTGCAGCCCAGTTTCGGAAGTGAGGGGCTCATTCTCTTCTTCAGTATGTCACAGTTGGCATTACATGTTGGCATTCATGGTTCCCTAAATATAATGTAGCTCCCCACAGCTGTCAGCACTCATGCAGCCTAAAACCTTGACAATCCCACCACTATGCGTGACTGTAGGCAAGACACACTTGTCTTTGTACTCCTCACCGGGTTTCTGCCACAAACGCTTGACACTATCTCATCAGATCACAGCACATGGTTGCAGTAATCCATGGCCTTGTTCTGCTTGTCCTCAGCAAAATGTTTGTGGGCTCTCTTGTGTATCTGTCACGAAGTGCGCTGTTGCCTCCACACTGGACCACACATGTGCTCATACATATACGATCTCTGCCGTTGTGTACTAACACATTCCTGCTCCTGTGTCTTGCTGCCATCTCCTCTTGTGTGCCAGCACATACACACAGCGGCTCTGTGAGATTTAAAGGTCCAGCGCACTGGTAATTGGTGGCTAATTGCCAGTCACTGACTCTATATCTGACCACTTCCTGCCAGATCGTTATTGCCAGATAGTGTTATTTTGCTAGAGACAGTTACGTTGTTTGTTAAGCCGTGTACCTGACTTTCCTGTCTGCTTTACTAACCATGTTGCCTGCTGCCTGCCCTTTCTGCCTGATCCTGACCACGCACCTGCCTGACAATTCTTTACCATGCTGAACTCCAGCCACCACTGCAAGCAAGTCATGTCAGGGGTCGTGACCTACTAGTTTCCTGCCACAGAAGTCCAACCTGCCTTGTGGTAGGCTTTGTTGAAATCACCACTCGTGGTGGTCCAGAGAATCCACCTCCCATTGTGACAGCATCATGTTTAGAAGAGGCTTCCTTCTGGAACAACAGTCATGCAGACCAGTTTTATGAAGGTACGGTATATGGTCTGAGCACTGACAGGTTGCCCCCTCTATAACCTCTGCAGCAATGTTGGCTGCACTGATAAATCTATTTTGAAAAGGAAATCTCTGGATATGATGCTGAGCATGTGCATTGAACTTCTTTGGACGAGCATGGCGAGGCCTGTTCTGAGTGGAACCTGTCTTATTAAACCACTGTATGATCTTGGCCACCCATGTTGCAGCTCAGTTTCAGGGTGTTGGCAAACTTCTTATACCCTAAGCCAACTTTATGTAGGGCAACAATTCTTTTTTTTCAGAAAGTTCTTGGCATGAGGTGCCATGTTGAGCTTCCATTGCCCAATATAAGAGAGTGTGAGAATGATAAAACCAAATTTAACACACCTGCTCCCCATTCACATCTGAGACCTTGTTACACTAACAAGTCACGTGACACCATGGAGGGCAAATGGCAAATTGGGGACAATTTGTCCATTTCCACTTAGGGGTGTACTTACTTTTGTTGTCATAGGTTTAGAAATTGATGGCTGTGTGTTAAGTTATTTTGAGGGCACACCAAATTTACACTGTTAAACAAGTTATACAAGCTGTTCACTGAATATCTTTACATTATATCAAAGTGTTAGATATGAAGTGTTGTCCTATGAAAAGATATAATATTTACAATAATTTGAGTGGTGGATTCACTTTTGAGATACTGTATATTGACGATTAAAAGTAATGAGATACCCTAGAAAGCCTGTAAAGAAAGGGTTCCATAGGGCGTTTAACATCTTTACATACTGTAGAATGATATTTCTAAAGTCTCTGAGAAGATTAATATTGTAGAAATATTGGCTAATTTTATTTGCCAATCCTGATTTGAAGGAAGTTCTCACAGATTACCCCACTATCAATATGAACTAAAAATTTGTGTGAAATGGTAGTTTTCCATATTTTCTTTTTGGTAAGTGGTCGGCCAATAATATCTCAGTGCCACATAAATAAGGACACTGTAAAGTATGTAATTACATGCCCAAAGTTAAAGAATTTGTAATCACAATACTAATGAATATCAGACACAACAGTTTGTTACTTATTTTTCTAAATATAGGGAAAACATCTAGGGCGGCATGAATGAACGAGGTTTCGCTATAAGTCTGGCATCTTTTCCGCCCGACATCTAGCGCAGCCCTGTTTGCTATATGTTTAATTCGCCCGCGGCACTTTGTAATGCACCTGATTTCGGGGGGGCGTGCGGGAGGCGGGGCGCACCACTTTCAAAGTGGTTTACCTGAGCCAGAAGTGTTATCTTAGCGCTAGAATGCGCCTTATTTATGACCCGCAGTAGACCGGATCCATAAATTCAGGTGCATTCTATATTATTCTAATGTGCTGAAAAATTGGCGTCTAACCAACAGACAACAGGATACACCAAATTCTCAACAATATAAGTTTATATTCCCATTCCCTCCTCTCCCTCTGTGTCCTTAAGTGTCCCATTAAAGCCATAACCTGCAAATCTCCAATTGAGTGGTCTTCTCTAGAGAAATGTGCAGCCACTGGAGACTCTGTCCTGCTGATAGTGATGCGACAAGGGATGAGCGATATTATCGCCAAAAGTTGAAATCAGCACAGTTTTTAGGCTTATCGGAAATTTCCAATCACGCGAGAGTTTAGGTGACAATCTTAAAAGATAATCTATTACCAAACTTTCCCTTTTCAGGGTTTTCCTGTCCCTTTTGGCGGCCACCAATCATCCGAGGATGGAGGGGGTTTGGAGGATGTACAACATGAAAAAACTTTGAGACTATCGGTTCACATATTTTGATCAAAAGATGTTTAAGCTGCCCACGACTTTCAACGTGATCTCAAAATCGGGCAGTCCTATCCTATCTTTACCTCTCAATCGAGCCAATCAGGCCTCCCACGGGTCACCGACCTCCATTATTCAGAGAGAAAAAATAAAAAACACCCCAACCTGCAAGCTGCCCTTCTTTTGACAGCCTGTGAGAGTGGGCGGGGACAGAAACCCAAAAAAGGAACACCCCTTCCTTCCCAATATAGGTTAAAATCAATGTACACCAAGTATAACGTATTTTTCCCGCACACAAAAACATTTCCAAAAAAAACGTAAAAAGCAAACTGGTGCCACTGGGGGCAGGGCTGCGGCACACATGTAATTATACATGTAACACACACAGACCGCCGCCGCGGCACATTACTGCAAAAAGGGCAAACACTACGTGGAAATCCCTAAAGAAGCATTTATGCTATCTATCAACATGAAAAAACTTTGAGACTCTCAGTTCACATATTTGATCAAAAGATATTTAAGTGCCCACGACTTTCAACGTTTATCCAAAATCGGCAGTCCCTATCCTATCTTTACCTCTCAATCGAGCCAATCAGGCCTCCCACCGGGTCAACCGACCTCCATTATTCAGAGAGAAAAAATAAAAAACACCCAACCTGCAAGCTGCCCTTCTTAAGACAGCCTGTGAGGATATACAACGTCACCACTTAGCGGTGTATGGATCTCATTGGGTGCAAAAATCACGTGATCTCGTTTTATCTATGCAACTGCATTTCCTGTTTGAGCGCATTCTCTGTCTATGCCACTTCAAAGCAGGACATGTTTGTCTGCATTTAAAACCAATAGCTGTTCTAACAGCTCTGAGAGATAGTCTCTTTCTAATTACAAAAACCCCATCCACCTACCTACAGCTTAGAATAGATTTAAAAAAGAGAATTTCACTTCTTATTTAGAGAAAGTTATAAGGATATCTACTGGTGTGTGTAGCCACGGAGCTGCGAGGGGGTGGGGGGCGGTCGGCAGCAGGAGAGGCTTTTGAAAGGAAGGGAGATATTTTGCAGCTCAGTGGGTTCTGTGATCTTGAATTGAAAAAGCATTGTTTTTTACCACTTTTTTGGCCAGCAGACCTCTAATAGGAGGTGAAATTGTCCATGTTTTTTCAGTTCTATTATCACTGCATGTCAGTGTTCCCAAAAACCGGCATAACTTTTCCCTATAACTTTTAAATAGTTTTATTGAAGTCCGTGCATTTGCCGCAAAGAGCTCAGTTATACGCATATTGTTGTATACATATTTTAGAGTAAATTACGCCTGATGTCAGTGGTGCGAAGGCCGCAATATTAATCCATATAACTTTTTAATACTTCTTTCAAACAGTGCGTCTCTGTTTTGCGCTAATCGTGCATTTGTATGATAGTTTGTTGAAAACTATCAACTGCTAGTCCTACTGGGCAGTTGTAAATTTCAGGGACTGAAGGAAGAACACTGTTGATTTTGTGTTACGGTTCTTCCACCACACCGCATTTCACAGATATTTGATAGAAACAATTCTGTTTCTAATCCTAGTTGGCTGTTGGAAATTAGTGGGATTTAAGAATAGCTGTGATTTTCCGTCTTTCAATAAGAGACTGTCAAAAACTCTTCCATACCTTTTACATTTTTATCTTTCTGAACATGGAGCGAACTGCAGGTGGTAAGCGAGCAAAGAGGGGTGTAGGACATGGAGGTAGAGGTTCCAGTGCATACGACAACACGCAAGCCAGCGGATCGTCGGTTGCAGGACCGTCAGGCCTGTGATTGATCGGTCGGTACCCTGT
The DNA here is from genome assembly GCA_025379985.1 of Phyllomedusa bahiana. Classification (NCBI taxonomy): domain Eukaryota; kingdom Metazoa; phylum Chordata; class Amphibia; order Anura; family Hylidae; genus Phyllomedusa; species Phyllomedusa bahiana. Next base: position 262,500 of record JAODAL010000622.1, on the reverse strand, counting down.
AAATCTCCGTAATGAACAGCGTCGCCAATCTGTTCTTCAGTGGTTAATGCAACCTGCATCCAGAAGTCTTACCTCCTCGTCCTCCCAGTCACGGCCACTCCGGCTAGCTGAACCTGCGTGATCCACATTTACAGCCTCACCTGCCTTGATCAGTAGAATGGCAAGTACCTCTAGCCGCAGCAGTATTGGAAAACTAGTTGCTTTTAATATAATTTCTTTTGTGAAATTTTCTGCTGATGGTCCATAAGGGCACCTATGCGGGTTTTTGGGTCATGCTGCAGTCCAGGACATGGATAGTCAATGTCCAGTTTACCTGAAATGGTGGTTGAAAGACTCCTTTTTCCGGCACTTTTTAATCTGTGGGTTATGCAGGTTTGAGGGTCATGCTGCGGTCCAGGACAGGGATAGTCAATGTCCTGTTCAACTAAAATAGTGGTAAAATAGTGGTTCAAAGACTCCTTTTTCTGGCACTTTTTAATCTGTGGGTCATGTAGATTTAAGGGTAATGCTGCAGTCCAGGACAGGCATAGTCAATGTCCTGTTCAACTAAAATGGTGGTTCAAAGACTCCTTTTCCCGGCACTTTTTAATCTGTGGGTCAGACAGGTTTAAGGGTCATGCTGCGGTCCAGGACAGGTATAGTCTATGTCTATAGTCTATGTCCCGTTCAACTCAACTGGTGGTTCAAAGACTCATTTTTCAGCCACTTTTTAATCTGTGGGTCAGACAGGTTTAAGGGTCATGCTGTGGTACAAGACAGGTATAGTCAATGTCCAGTTCAACCAAAATGGTGGTTCAAAGACTCCTTTTTCAAGCACTTTTTAATCTGTGGGTCATGTAGATTTAAGGGTCATGCTGCGGTCCAGGATATGCATAGTCAATGTCCAGTTCAACTAAAATGGTGGTTCAAAAACTCCTTTTTACGGCACTGTTTAATCTGTGGGTCATGTAGATTTGAGGGTCATGATGCGGTACAGGACAGGTATAGTCAATGTCCAGTGAAACTAAAATGGTGGTTGAAAGACTCCTTTTTATGGCACTTTTTAATCTGTGGGTCATGCAGGTTTAATGGTCATACTGCGGTCCAGGACAGGTATAGTCAATGTCCAGTTCAACTAAAATGGTGGTTAAAAGACTCCTTTTTCAGGCACTTTTTAATCTGTGGGTCAGACAGGTTTAAGGGTCATGCTGCATTCCGGACGGTAGTCATGTCCAGTTGACTAAAATGTGGTTCAAATAATACTGCTTCTGGCATTTTTTTAATTTGTGGGTCATGGGTTTAAGGGTATGCGTGGTACAGGACAGGATAGTGAATAGTCTGTGACTTTTTTTCTGTGACTCTTGTTGCCTAATTGTTTGCCCTAAGATGTAGCCAGTATCCAGTTTCCTGTTGTGGATGTTAATTTCCCAGCTTCTCCACCCCGGGTTTGGGTGTAAGAATGTAGCTGTTGTTCCTCTCCCATAGACTTTAATGGTCATCGGCGATAATCTATTATCGACTATCAGCATGATAATTGCCGATATCGACTATCGACTCGATAACGATAGTTGACGCAATCGCTCATCACTAGATGCGACTTCATATTTCTGCTCTGTTTTCCCCACAAAGAAGTCTGTGGTGGAACATTACACACACATAATCAGGAAAATGTACCCCTGATTCTGTGACTGTGGGACAGGTACACTGTCAGTGGTGTGAATGTGCCTACCGGTCTTGCACCTGTTTGGAGGCAGTGTGAGATGCCATTTTCTGTTGGGGCCTTTAAGGCATTCTGGACAAATTATTTTGCTGCAGGTTAGGTGCCGAAAAGAAAGGAGAGGGGGGACTGACAATATTTCTTTAACCCCTTACTGACATATGATGTATGAAGACGTCCTAGTGCCGGTAAGGAGTTTCGATCCCTCTTCATAGTAGCCAAGTGTGAGCTGCTAATTGCAGCTAACACTCAGTGTCACAGTGCTGGAGGTTTCCGGCACCATCCTGTGCTGTTTAACACCTTAGACACGGCGACAAAGATGGCCTAAGCATCAAAATCAATGAGAAACGGTGCCGCAAACTTCGATCGGGGTGCCCGCAGCAAAATCGCAGGCTCCCAATCATTTAACATGGCAGCTGGAAACCTTGTGAAGGCTTCCACTGCCACTATGTATTCTGTTTTACTACTTCCTGTTCCAGGCAGCAAGTAGTAAAACTGCCATCTTTGTACACCCTAATGCATTGTATTACAATGCATTAGGCTGTATAAATGAGCGTGCCCCCTAGTGATGTAGTACCCTAGGGGGACTCAAAGTTAAAGTAAAAAAAAAGTTTAAAAGTGTAAAAAAAAATATACATTAAAAGTTCAAATTACCCCTCTTTCGCCATTTTGCAAATTAAAAAAAAATTACAAATTAAAAAGTTACAAATACTTGGTATCGCCACATCTGAAAAGTCTGATCTATTAAAATATAGCATAATTTCTCCCATATGCTAAACACCATAGAAGAAAAAAAAAATCCAAACCCAAAAATTGAAGGTTTTTTGGTCATTTCACCTCCCCTAAAAATGTTAATAAGTTTGATCAAGAAAGTCACGTTTTCCAAACTGATACCACTAAAAAGTACATTTCAGCCCGCAAAAACTGCAACCTCACTCAAGTCCATAGGTGTTAGTACAAAAAAGTTATTGGTCGCAGAAAATGGTGCCGCCTTGCAAATTTCAAAAATAGAAAAAATTGTTTGTGGTACCAAAACATAACGAAAACTATACGTTTGGTGTTGCCGGATTTGTATCAACCTGCAAAATACAGATAACACATATTTTTTACTGAATATTGAACTCCGTAAAAGCAAAACACCCACAAACATGGCACAAGTAAGTTTTTTTCACATTTTGCCCAACTTACAATTTTTTTTTGCAGTTTCCCAGTATATTCTATGGTATGATGAATGACACAATTAGAAAGTACATTGTCTTTAGCTCAACAAGGCAAAGCTATTAAAGTCATACTTTTTAATATGTAAAGGCACGATGCTTGATATTAACAAAAATAAATAAAGGATGTATAAAAATTGTGCAAAAACAGTTAAGAAATAAAAAAAAAATGTTAAAGTCAAATGTTTAGCAATTCTGGCTGGTAAGGTCTTATGTTCACTCCTGGTTACATGGGCAGAAGATGCAACAAATCTAGTCACCTTAAGTCCTTAATTTGTGTGGATCACATTAAGAACAATGGTTTTGGGGAATATTTTCTTGGCACTTTCCCCCGGAAAATTGACAAATTTTCAAACCTTTTTTGTTTGCCACGAAGAATTAGGGCCCCTTTGAAAGCAAAAGGGGTCCCCCGTTACTATATGGTGACCTAAAAGGGCCGGGAGTGTAAATTTTTCCATGAGGTCTTAGACACAGTGAGAAGAGATGGACAAGGTGAAGACACAGAAAGAATGGCTAAAACAGGTCCCAAAAAAATGGCAACTTCATTTAAATTGTGCCCCAAACCCTAGAATTGTGCTTTTCAGCGCAGTCAAAATTTGTTAAGTTGGTTGGGTTAATTTTTTAATTCTACATTTGTGGCATATTCAAGAAATGTCTGTGATTTTTTACAGTCTCTGATATTCTACCACAGAAACCCCGGTTGCAAAAGTTGTAAATTAAAGTTTTTAAAAACTTTTTGCTTAGTATAGAGTTTGGGCAAGGAAAATTTTTTCCCCAAAAACATGGTTTTTTTTATGATCACTTAAAATTTGTTTTTAAACCGCCGTCAATCTCAATCACAGAAAATAACTCTTGATAATGACACTAACAACACTCTTTTTATGAAATCTGCTTAAGGGGGCTTCACACATATTATGCTGTATTTTTCCCCTGGTACTGTTATTTTTTTATTCTCTTTTACAAAGTCAATAGTTTGATATAAAAAAAAAACATTACAAACTTTTTTTTAAACACAGCATACTAAAGGTATGACATTGTTTTCTTTCATTCTCCCATCTGCTAGTCTAGAAGACATGAAAAACGGCTGATTGAAAAAACGCATTGTTTATGGTGTGTTTTATAAATGTATCAATAAAAAGGCCCCAAACAGGAGAATGAAATCCATAGATCTAAAGCTGTGTTAACTCTGCTCTTGAGTGTAAGTGCTGGCTGTTAATTAGAGCTGACATCCTGCCCTATCAGCTGGGATCAGAGATGGCTCCAATCCCAGCAGTTTAAACCTAAATGACTGTGGAACCCCTGAAAGACTGTGGAGTGTTGAATTGTTGCCAGGGCAACCAAATGCCCAGTAAACCTTTCTCAAGCTGTCATGCTACTACTTCTATTACACCCTGCTATATATCTATTTATATAATGCAGAAAGATGTGAAAAAGTTTATAAATGAAAAACAAATTAAAAAACAAATTAAAGGTTCAAAACATTTGCCATTTTAAAAGTAATTGGTATTGCCACCTCCGTAAAAGTCTGATCACACCATAGAAGAAAAAATTCTCAATGCCAAAACTGCTTATTTTTTAGGTCATTTCACATTTACAAAAATTGGACTAAAAAGTGATCAAAACTTGTCATGTATCCCAAAATGGTAATGATAAAAACTAAAACTAATACTTCAACATGCAAAAACATGAGCCTCTCACTCAGATCCATATATGGAAAAACAAATAAATTATTGGTCTTAGGAAATGGTGCAGTGCAAATTTTAAAAAATACAGAATATTTTTTTAAAGTACTAGAACATAATGAAAACTCTATACATTTGACATCACCAGAATTATACCGACTCGCAGAATACAGATGACATCCTTTAATCCAATAAAAGGACTCCAGAAAAATGGTGCAATTAAGTTTTTTTCACATTCCACTCCACATAAATTTGTTTCTTGGGTTTCCCAGTACATTATATAGTGGTACATTTAAGAACAAAATAAAAAAAATCATCTTGTGCTGAAAAAAAACAAGCCCTGATAGGACCAAGTAGAATAAAAAAAATTATGGCTTTTAGAATGCAGAAATAAAACAAATGTGACAAAAATAGGCTGAATTCGAGGAAGTTAAGGGGCACATGCATCTATAGCATGAAAAAATATTCATAGGTAATATATTTTTTTCAGAGGACTTTTTGAGGTGTTAACATTTTCTATATAGTTACCTGAATTCTGTATTGCTTCTTTTTGTTATAAATCATATATATCTGCAAGTGAAACAGCCAGCTCTGATCTCAGTGAGCATTGCCTGTGAAGTATGTCTCTCTATAACTCTCATTTTCACAGAACAAAATTGCCGCACACCTTTCATGTCAAGGATATATAAAATGCTGTGGGTCAACAACACTAAACTGCACAGACCTAAGATGCATTTAGTCTAAGTTTACATGAAGTGAGATCTGCAGGGATAATATCCAGAGTGGATTATAGTAGTTGGCAAGTGAATGCACAATTTTCCATATGAAAATATGAGCATGATGCAGATTTTTCAGCATGTATGCAAATTTGAAAACACAGACACCCATCCATACTCATAGCAGGATGGCAGGACATAAAAACTTTCCCAATAGGAGGCAATAAAAGCCCAGTGCTACATGGCAGAATTTGCACAGGTGCAGAATGCTGATGAACAATCACTCAAACACCTATCAATTAGGGAGATAATTGCTTATAGAGGATGCCAGTTATATGGTTACATGTAGTGCATCACTATTACCATTCGATTGAGCAGGTTGTCCATTATATTCCAAGTGCCCAACACAAAAAACTGATTACACAGTATTACAGGAAGAAACCCCATACTGAACAAATATCAAACAAGAGGTATTAGCTGATATTTTGGCCAAAGTATGCAAGCTCACAACCCACGTCCAAGTTTTCCTTGGTTACACACCTCACCACTTTACAGAATAAACAACATTGTAAACATAAGCAAGAAAGTAAATGTGAAACTTCTAATGACAAGGTGTACACTCCCTTTTACATACAGGGACAAGTGCCAATATAATACCACCATATAAAGACCACAAAGTGATCAGACACCATCTCAGGACACCATCTCACATGACAGCAAATACAGCACTGATCCAACACAAAAGCAAAATAACCACTGACATCCAGGGACACAGAGGTGACATCTTGTCTGATGATTAGGTCTCTTTGCTGATGAGAGTCGTTCTCTCCATCTAACTCAGAATGCCATGATGACTTCTCCTGGCAATGACTAGTTCCTGCAGAATTTTCCACACAAACTTCTTATTTTGCCAGCACTTCTATACTAATTCCTACCTCTGTACAAACTTCCCACACATAGCGCCCGAAAAAGTAATAATGACCGCCTTGTGCCTCTAACAGTAGGAGTATCTTAAGATGGCTATGGGGCTCCCATTTGTGCACCCAGGTTTAGACTTGTCTTTTGTCCCCATTTAGCAGGTAGACACACTCCCAAAATAGGTAGAAAAATAGGTGGAGCCCCTTTAATCTAGGTGTACCCCAATTAGGCATAAAGGTATTAAGGTCCCCAATTAAGTAGGTGGGTAGGTATATAGGCCCCCATTAGGTAGGAAGGTATACAGGTCTTCTAGAAGGTAAATAGGACACCCATTAAAAAGGTAGGTAGTAATAAAGACCCACTCAAGCAATTACTTCATATGTCAGAGCAGTATGAAGATATAAAAATTGCAAGAAAAAATTTTCAGCAAAACATTTAAATTGACCATTTCCTGATAAAGATCTACTGACAAACAGAACATCTTATTTTGCAATCTTAGATGAATATCTTCACAGTTTACAACTTAAGACGTCAACATATTTTACCTCACCTATAGTCCTATTACATAGAAGTCACATATCATAAGAATTTCTCCTACAATTCCCCCTTTTGAGCATTATGTGAGGCCTAACCCTTCCGAAGGTACTTCAATATGGTTAAGCCACAGAGTCAGACTTTTTCCGTACATGCTTCGCTTATTCTACTGAATTCCCTGTGAGGGATGGCCTACGCATTTTAAGCTAATTACATAATTTAGGATCACCCATGCCCTAAAGCAACGACATTATATCTACTTTGGTTGCTGCCGGATACGACTATTTGCTTTTTCTTCTTTTTGTAGCATCTATTTATAATGGACATTAAGCATACACACATATATTTTTATCTTCCTTTATCCACTGGGGGAGTGATCCTTTTACCATAGCTGGCAAGGACAGACTCAGTTGTTCTTTCCCGCTAGCTTCATTGAGGTTTCTGTTGTCATCAGGACTTGTAAGGGGTCGTCATAACGAGGTTTGAGGTTCCATCCCATGTGTCTTTTGATCACCAACCAGTCAAATGTCTAAAGGTTGTGGCTGCTCAGGTAACTTATTGGATATTTAATGGAACCAAAGACTTGTATATTTACTTATTTAAGGTGTTTATGAAGGAAATTTACATAACCTATTATATTGCTGTATTACAACTGTAAAGTTTGTGGGAAATAGAACTCTGACATGTGAGAGTTGTCAAACAAGATCTCATAAGGAGACAGTCCTGCCTTCCTATGAGACTTGCAATGGACTGGGAACAGGGCTAGTGACAGACACTCTGGCCATGGCTTTCCTGTTTCTTTTATAGCTTTCTGTATTTTCAGCTTTAAAATTTCATTTAATAACTCTATATTCAATGCACAGAAGCCAAAATCTTTAAGTATTGGGGAGATGTGTTCCACAATCCAGAAATGCACAATATTGTGCTTAGCAGTTGGAATACAATTAATAAACAGATATCAAGTGAAAAATGGAAAGAAACACAGTTCTGTTTTATCCACAAGGCCATATGCGGCTTCAACATTCCACCCCACCCACGGGCCCCTGACAGACTGACAGCCTGCCCCAAGTGTAAGACTTTGAACACCGATATGCTACCCGGGCTGTGGCGCTGCGCAGATGGTCGGAGTTTCTGGAGACGTTTGCTAGACTTACTTTGGGCAAAGGGAGATGTTAAACTCGATCTCCAACCAGAGGTGGTATTGTTCCACAATCTACCTCCATTGGGAGTCAAAAGCCACTATATACACATGCTTCTGTTGGGCGCTAAGAGATGTATTTTGGAGAAGTGGCTGGATGCCGATATGGCTTCTCTGGACATTGTGCTTCACCACGTCAAGAAGTACATGTATGCAGAAATGGCAATAACAGAACGTATGAAGGAATCGCAGTCTGAACGTTTTTTTACACAATGGCAACCCTTTATGACAGGATTTTTGTCAGATGCAGATATTGCCCGGATCGTATCTCCTTTCAGGCACTCCAAATGGTACCTGATGGCTGCATTGTCGGGAACCCCCCGTTGGCGTTGAGCTTCCCAATGATCAGCCGACTACCTCCCATCATTGAACTGCCTATTTTCCGCACAAGAAGCTTAAATGATCTCGATGGTGCTGGGGGCTCTTATGACCTTTTGGAATTACTTTAAAATTGTTCTTGTATTGGCTTAATACTTTGTAAGACAAATCGTTTATTATCATCTTTTCAAATTTGTTGCCGTACCATGAATATGTGAAAATCCAATAAAAAAAAAACAAAACTATATTTCTACTGCTTGGAGGGTGGTGGAGGACATGAAAGGCCTGTTATATACCAACTGCACTTGTCACTTTCTCATGACCTTCCCTTTGAAATTTGTCCCTCTGTCACTTTCTTTTTGTTTTTGGTAATCCAAATCAACAAATAATCAAGTTCTGGCCAGTTCCTTTCAGTACTGGGGAGGCTTCAGGCCTACCTAAAAAGAGGTTTACACAGACAAGGACTTATTTGTATATATCCCTACCTTGGTAAGTAGCCGTATTTTTTGGCCTATAAGAAACATTTTTCCCCACTTTTTCCCCAAATTTGAGGGGAAAATAGGGGTGCGTCTTATAATCCAAATGTACTATCCCAGGCCAACAGGAGGCTAGAGTGGGGCGATGCTGCGGGAAGCCAGTGGCGGGGTTTAAGGAGTTAACCTGCATCATCGCTGCACTTCAGTCTCCTGCTGACTCGAGATAACACTGAATAGAGGTGAATGACAGCTACAAGGAAGAAGCCTTTGGACAACATGCCATCCCCAACAGGATGGCATGTGCCACACACAACACACTAGGTGCTGCTAGTCACCCATCCCACCCAGACCTATTTACCTTTCCAGTAACTTTCTGCGCACTTCCTATATATATCTGTGACTCTCCCCTGTGGACAGTAGGAGAGAACTGCTGGTGTCAGCCAGTGGGTGCGGGAACTCTATAAACAGCCTGGTAGAGAGGTCACACTCCATGTTGTGCTCCCAGCTGGCAGCGTCCACAGTGCGGGCACCCGCAGTCAGCTCGGCACTATCATTACTCCTGCTGACACAACTTTAAAGCAGCTGACAAACAGGACACCACCTCTACATAGTTACAAAGTCAGGAATGTTCTCTATGGGGAAAAGAAACCATCACACAAATACAAGCAAAGAGGTATGTTCACATGGCTTATTTGCAGGCTGTACTTTGGAGTGTATTTGTGCCGAAGTACGCCCCGCAAATATGGTAAAAACATTGTAAAAATGCAGCACTTATCATCAGCGTTCAGACATCAATTATCTTACGATCATATTTCGCCAAGAAATAGAAAACTATACGTGGCAGAAATCTGCCACGGCCCATTGTGCTTGCAAATGTGTAACTTTCAACAGCACTAACAAACATGTATTGTGGTGCATAACTGTGCGTGCTGCAATATGCCATATACAGAGGTGGCCGGCAGCTGTTCAGTACAATCGGTAGCTGCTGCAAACAGCAGGGATAGAGCCAGCTCCATTCCTGCAGTTAACACTTTAGACGCCTCGGCCACCATCTATCTGAATGAAGATGTTTTAGAAATAAAAAAATAAAGGTTACACATAACTGGTATCACCGCATATGGCATCAATTATCCCATACACTGTACACCATGGAAGAAAACATTTCCAAAATTATGTTTTTTTGGTTATTTCATATCCCTAAAAATTGGACTAAAAAGTGATCAAAAAGTCACATGATTGCCAAAATGGCACCAATAAAAAGCACACTCCAGCCCGCACTTTTTGCTTGAACTTTTTTTTTTCCTATTTTCGTCCTTTAGGTGCATCTTATGGTTTGGTGCGTCTTATAGTCCGAAAATAAAGCAGTCAATTTGCATTCTTTGGAATAGGTAGAGCGATCAAAAGGAGTACTTTTGGGTGACCTTTACTACTTTTCCTGTATTGTGTTGTGTACATGTCATATAGGCTTGGGAGGATCTGGTTGCGGTACTGCTAAAGCTGGGTGCAAACCAATATTGTGTTCTCTGGGATTCCCGGCATCAGTATCGCCTTATTTGGGATACTTTCTTTATATTTTGTTATTTACGTTTGGTTCTTTATCATCCATTTCAATTGAGCTTCTATTTTTTTTTTGTTCTTAGTATTGCATTATATCTATGGTGTATTATTGTGTCTGCACTATTTGTGGCACTTTTATATTGTGTCTGCACTGTTTGTGGCACTTTTTGATATTGTGTCTGCACTATTTGTGGCACTTTGTGCCATTGCTTTGACACTTTATATATTTTGGGTGACATTATACTTTGCCGAGATAAGGTCTGTTAGATTATTTTCTACAGATGTTGTGAAATATTTCAGTTGTTTGCTTTGTAATTGTTTTAATTTTTTTCTTTTCTATTTTTTGTTTTATTTTTTGTCCCTAATAAAGATTCATGTTTATATTTTCATTAATTATGGTTGTGCACCAATTTCTGCGTCCTCTTTTCTCTGGCTTGTTCCTACTATACGCTTTTTGACACAGTGGCAGCACCCCTTTATTTATTGTGGTGCCTGTCATTTTTTTCATTTCTGCAACCCAATATTTGTCTACTAGGGAACACAAGGCAGTCTTTTAGAAGTGGGTCAGTCCATGGGCTGTTTGGCCCATTATTGGGAGAGGACCCTCTGGAGGAAGAGCTTATTGCTGATGCACCACAAGCCACCCTCATCTAATTGGGCGCCCTGTTTTTCCCACTTCCCCATTTTCACCCTTCTTCACTTGGTATTGAACGATCTTAAGGATATCTGGAGTGACATAGATTGATGGAATCCTCAACCCAGGGCTTTTTCATGGCCTGCTTTGCTGCATTGTCTTATCTAGCATTTCCCCTTGCTTTGGAGGTGTAAGATTATGTTCCTTTTTCTCCTCATTGTAATTACAACATTTGTAAAATATACGGTCACCAATGCTAGTTTCATCCGTCTGGCATCCATCCTGCCGTAGACACATTCTTCCATTTTTCTGCCTCCTTAGACTGGTCATTATCATGCAACCAACCCCTTTGTCCCTTTCTCAAGTATTTCCACCTATCTTCATCCTCCCAACCCTTTTTGGCCATTCCTGCTCTCTTTAGTAATTTTTGACTAACTGCCTCCTTCTATTCTTTATCCTCAACTATGGTTACTACAGTCTTTCCTTTTAGGGGTTCCTTCCCTTTGCCCAACAAGTTACCCATGATTTGTTCCTGATATGGTACTGTCCAATAGATCTGGCTCACAAGGCACTTCAACACCCTAATGGTTCAAGTCACTATATCCTTTTGTGTCGTCACACCTATCTAGTTCTTCCTTCGTACAAGATTTAACTGTCCTATCCTAGATTAAATGGGCTGTTGGGAATCTCTTTTTCTGGTTAATCGCTATCCTCCACAATAACCACACAATAAACAACACAAAGAGAAGGAGACAAATCAGAATCACTTTGCTGTCAATGTCCACTTTACATTCATTCTGTGCTTCAGGAATTTTTCAATTCTTCAATCCACAAACACAAATGTCTATTACTGCAACCAACAAATTCAGGATATGCCTTTACTGTTATCACTTCACACTGTCTTGACCTTTATCTTCAAAAGTCACTTCTATTTCACCAGGTTTCATTCAGACCACTCACCACACGATAAGTTTGTGGTGTATTTAGAATAAAAGCTCTTTCAACAGCCTTCTTCTAGGAAGGTTTCTTTAACAGTGTTTTACAAACCTGTGTTCCCAATGTACTTTCTTACTATCAGGATTTCTTTTAGGTTATATTTCTTTCACAGAGGATATAGAAGGGGTGCCTCATCCATCAGGGATTTATGATTTGTCCTTCATTTACATATGTTTTATCAGTCAATTCAAACAATCCCTTTCGGACACCCTCTATGTCTTATATTTCACAACTATTCAACCTCCAATCTCTTTTCTAGCAACATATATTTATTCAACCACAATCACATATTATCATATTTTAACCTATCATAATCATAACTATATTCTTTGATCCCAAATTGCCCAGACCAGGAAATTGAAACTGGGAGGGACAGCAGTATAATGTAAGGAAAACTTTGTTATCTTAATGCAGCTGCTTATTTTCTTATATGCCTCCTGTAGGTAGATAAGTAGGTATATATGTCCTGTGTATGTAGATAAATATATATGTCCCCTGTAGGTAGATAGTTAGATATATATGCCTAAATATAGTAGATAGGTAGGTATTTATGCCCCTCTTCAAGTAGGTTGGTAGGTAAACAGGTCCCTCTGACTAAAAAAAATTTAAAAAGAACTATACTCACCACTCCCCACCGATAAGCTAGCGCTGGAGGCCAGTGTCCGGCGCGAGCATTGTGTTGTCACCATTCTGCCTGCTCCAGGAGGCTGTTCCCAGCATGTCCTAGGCAAGAAGCCTAGGGTCTATTCTAGTAGACAATCCTGGAATCTCTTAGGCCAGAAGCCTAGGGCCTAAGCCTTAGATTTTCAGCCTAAGAAACACAGGGACGCAAGAAGCTTGACAACATCGCTGTATCACTTCTCCTGCGTTGCTTATCCCTGTAAGCAGTAGGCTACCCTCTGGCTCACAGGATAGAGCCAATAGCTATCTGCTCCCTGTTCTGCCATAGTTCTCAACTGTATCAGCATCCTGAGGAAAAAAGATGTAGCAGCTCCAGGCCTGCATACCCAGATACCCGTACCTGACAGAGAGTCCTATGCTTCTGGGGTGTCAGAATTTTGTGTCGGGCATTTGAAATATGCTGGTCAGCCTTTTCATTTGAATAGTATGTGCGTCATCAATTTATTGTAAGCGTGCATGGTGCATCACACATAACCATATGACTTATTTATGAGCAATTGTAGTAGTCATAATCACCCCCTAGGTGAAAAGTAGGTGTGTGAGTGGTTGTTCATTAGTACTTGTGCAATCTCCCCTGTATGGTACTGGGGCTTTTCCGTGTACTAGTGTGAATTGGTTCTTATCCAATGTGCAGTTTTTAACTAAGCAATTGTCCCCCTCATGGATAAGTGTGTGAGCAACTGTTCATTGGTAACCTGCACCTGTGCAGCTTTGCCATGTAACTTTTACTTTCTCATACTGGGAATGTTTTTTTGTGTTTCTAAGTAATTAATGTTCCATTTTTCTGTGATTCTTTTTATATGCAATATTTCCCAGTGTCTATTTTAAATATAATAGAGGTGGAAAAATACATTGTGTAAGTACTCGCTTAGCTTTAGGATGCATCTTGGGCCATTCTGGGGGTCATGCTTAATTCTTGGGATTGTGGTCCTTGGTAGAACGATTATGGCACTTCAAATTATGACACTCTGACACCAGACTTCTCAGCCAGCTTTATTCAGGCAAAGGCACAGGTTACAGCAATCCACACAAAATATAAACAATTGAACAATAGAAGAAGTAAAGCGGCACTCACCAATTCCGGGTTTCCGATAGTTTATTACAAAATCACATTACTGCGGCATAGGACGGACCAGACGGGTGGTATGAGAACGGCAACAATTGTTTCGCACGATCCCGCGCTTCCTCTGGGCGGAAACCCGCGCTTCCTCTGGTCCGTCCTATGCCGCAGTAATGTGATTTTGTAATAAAGTATCGGAAACCCGGAATTGGTGAGTGCCGCTTTACTTCTTCTATTGTTCAATGGACTTTGCTTGCCTTTCTATATTGCTGAGCACCACCAAGGTATTTTGAGGAAACGGAGGTTTTTTCAGCTGAAAGTGATCCATGTTGTTGTGGCTTGAAGGAACATAAGTGCATAGGAAAGGAAGCTTTAACCCCTTGGTGCCCGATATTGTTTCTCTTGCGTGAGAGTACAAAATATAAACAAACCTACGGCCGTCTAGCCACTTACGATACATAAATAGAGACATTCTCTATCTGTGTTCTGAACCTACCGTCCAGCCCACAAACACTTGCTTCACCAGTCTCCACTAGTTCAGGGTTCCTCAAGCCTGGGGGATAAGAGCCTCCTCTCTCTGGCTTCACTGTTGCTCCAACCTTCAGGCAGCAAAACACACACCCTGATCACCTGGAGAAACAGGCTTTTTATAGGCCTGGTAACACCTGGATCTGGAACATGGAAACGACCTCTCAACCGCACAACAGCCATTTCTGGACAAACCAACCCATAATGACTGGGTATCAACCATACTGGGTACAAAAGTCAGCAACCTAGTGTTGCTGATCAACAACTGCTGGCTTCCCCCACTGAGATCAGGCCCTAGCAGGTAACTTGCTATACTCCACCTAGTGGCAGTCCTATGCAACTGCCTAAGTCACTGAATCACGCCCCATAATATCATTAGAACATCACAAGCCTTCCTCTGCCCATTGCCTCTTTCGGCCAGCACAGCACAGCAGCTCATTTGTACCTTCCTCTCACCCACCTTGTGCTTGGAATCTTCATCTATAAACGGGCACAACAGTTCTCCCTCATGCTGCTCTTGTCTTGCGCTGTTAGTCTAGGCATTGCAGGTCTGTTTGTAATGCTCCCAGTCCCCTTTACCCTCTCTGGCCGCCTTCAATATAAAATACAGTACTGTACTGTATCAGAACCCATACAATTAGTACGTGTGGTATGCTGGCATTTGTTGTCGTGGAACTACGAGTGCCATCATGCCACACCAAACGTGTACTAATTAAATGGGTGCTGAATAGTATATGTGTTTAACATGCAAAACAAATGTGAAAACTGAAAAAAAATAATAAATGTACCTGTTTGACTTACATACAAGTTCAACTTAACAAAAATCCTAAAGTTCCTATCCCATTTGTAACCCAGGGGCTACCTGTGTTTGCAAAATGCACATACCTTAAAGCATACTTTTCTCTGTATGTGAATGCATTTAAGTTGACAATCATTATTTTAGCTAATTTGCAGATTTTTTTTTTTCCTTTTTTGCTCTATTCATATACAATAGATGCATTTAGAATGTTACTAATTATGAAACTCCCCATAACAATGTTAGGGCATGTAACTTTAAAGACTATAAACAATCATATTGAAGAAAAAACATGAGAAGCACTGGGGATATATATTATATATTATGGTACAAATTCTTTTGAAAAGAGTCCAGCAGAGAGTGGTACAGCAAGATATGGTACTTGAAATGCATTTCACAACCCCAAGACTCTAAAATGCTATTAAACAACACCTGTATGCAAGTAATAAGTGCATAAAACCACTACACTGGTTCTTGCTATGTGCTCACCTGTTTTTCTAAAAGCACATCATAATGTGAACAGTGCAACTACAGACTACTTCAAGAAGGTAAACAGAATAACAGATACTAATGGAATCTGTTGCCAAGAAACAACAAATCACATTCGACTATTCATTGATGTGCTTTTCATCAATACCTATGTGTATACGCACCAGTTAAATTATTATTCCTCTGTATAAGTTTACAAATCTGAAATGTACAGGACAGGTAAGAGACAATGGGCATGCTGATTACCAAAAAACTAGTATTAACTCAAATATAACCCTATATCGCATTTATCAACAAAGATAGCCATGTGTCATAAAATGAAGCCAAAAGAAAATTATTTATTGTTTTTTCAGCAAAAGGTAAAAATTATTCTGTGTGATAAGAGGTATATTTGGTAATGTATGCTGAGAAAAACTGCTGCCACACATGCAATAGCCCAATGAAGCCCCAAAAAGTATTCTTTCGCTATCGCCCAGGCAGCTACATATGGGTATTTTTTCTTATCTTTGCTGCATAAAAAGCATAACCTGATGCATTTTCCTATAAAGATGGAATGCACAAAAAAAATGTACTGCATGTTGTACATTTTTACTTATGCTGGTAGCTTAATCAACTATATAGTCTAAGTTGGGAGATATTCCAGCTGCACATGCCAAATGTAAAGCCAAAATGTGAACCTAAAACTGGGAAACAAAAGTAAATCAATTAAAGCTGCACTTCAGTTTTGAACAAAATTCCCAATGATATGTCAAAAACTTAGTAGCTATCTCAAACTCCAGCATGGTAGAAAGAAAACAATGCCTCAGAGGTAGATTTGGCCCATAATTTAACAAGGAAAGTCATTTTATTGCTTATAGAACTATTTACCTTAGTTATCAGAGAGCCTCATACTCTCCAGTTTCTCGACAGCACGTCCCCAAGTCCCTCAGAGACTTTAGATAGCTTAAAATGTTCATTTAGACCATTTGCTGCTGACTGTTGGCATCATTTTATAGCACAAAACAACATGACCAATATCTGTGGAAAAGTTAATCTAATCTGATTAAGTCACTGTCAAGTGCAGTTGTTGGCAAACATCACCTAAAAGTAATACTGCATGGCCAGCTTTATACCACAAGTAAAAATGTCACAAGCAAAACAATTGCTATAACAGTCTTTGATACACTGATAACTACCTCTACTTTAAGGACCTAGTAACCCTTTACCTCCCCTGACCAAGCCAGTTTTTCTGATCCAACAAAAGTCTCTATTTATTTGGGCAGTGCATAAACACTGCTCATTTCTGGAACCTCCACTAGTCAGGAAAACAGTGATCCCCAATATAATTATGTTGATTGGATATAGCCAAGAAGAGGTGGAAAGGTTGTCAAATATGTTTGTGACTTTTTTAAAGTTAAAAAAAAATACCCTGAATGTTGCTATGTAGATAGAACGAAGGACTCTCACCAAATTTGTTTGCCCATGGGCCACAACCAATCTTATTAATTTTAAGAATTAAAAGCTTGAAATTAATTCTTATTTTTACTGAAAATGAAATTTAAAATCTTTGCACAATACTGTATGTCCAGAGCCTAAGACGCCCAATACATGATCATGTAAATAGTCTAATTGGAAGGAGAAATATATATTAACAGTGTTGTACATGTTTTTAGTTCACAATGCGGCTAAACTAGTCTCTCTAGGGAACAGTGGGCCAAATCTCACTGTCTAATAGAAAGACCGACCTTGTTGCTCATAGTGAGACATCAGAACTTCATGCACAAATCTGAAAAGAATAAAACTGCACTGTAGTTAGGTGCTATGAGCTATTGTTTCTGTTAGATAGCTTTGATAAAAGAAGCTAACTAGTTCCTATGTATGTATTACCATGGATATCAAAAGTATAGAAAACTAAAAAAGTCACACATGTAGACCTTCATCTTAATGCTTTTGACTACTACTCACATTGATCTTTATGTAGGCATGTGAAAGTCTACGACAAAAGGAATGTTTACTTAGATACCTCTGCATTCAACCATCAAAATAAAATATTACTATTATACTATTATTACTATTATACTTTGTCCCTGAGTTATATTGATGTTAGACTGAAATGTTTTGTAATATAAGTACTCAGATAGAAACGTAACTCAGTTTTATTATAATTAATTCTGCTTAATTTCCATTTATGTTTCTGAGATTGTTTTGCAAGAGTACAAGTTCCTACTAATTACCAAAACAATGCTGAGAAAGCAGGTATTGGAATATTTCTATTATAAGTGTGTGTGGGCCGTGAACATTAGTTTTATAGAACTACAAGCCACCATGGAAGTAGACATCAAGTAAAGAAATTACTCATATTTGTACAATGTCATTATAGAATGTAAATGGCTCTTGTTGTGATCTAAGAAGAGATAACACAGAAAACCATTATATCACATTCAAGTTAAACTTTGCTACATCCGTAGATACTGTACAATGTGTGGGACACTACATGAGTCTTTGTGATATGTGAACCATGTTTTAGAAGGAAGCAAGCTTTTTATGGAAGTTATCCATGAACAAATCTGAAATCACTATATTTAACGTCAACTGTAATGTTGTATAAGACATCTTGCTAGTGGCCTACGGCACTGAAAAAATGATTTCTCTTACGACATGACTCCCATCTCAATATCTGCAATTAGGCTTCCTGCCTGCTTACATACTGCCAACATTTAAGTAGTGGAGAAATAATGGTGTGGGGCTCTGTGTCATTAGCATTGTAATATAGTGCCAAGCAAAAGGGTAACAATGTTTTTAACTTTTAACTTTCGGCTCCTTCTCTCTCCATCCATTAAAGCGTTGAACATGAGACTAAAATCATTTTATAGACAATCATTTTGGCTATCTCATACATAAATTTTACTTATAGCTATTAATCATATACTTAGTTATGCAGATTTTTGCCATGTAAATGCATTGTTACTGTTTTGGTTGTTCAAATTCTAATTTAAATTTTAACTATTTTTTAGTATTTTGTAAATCCGCTTTTGGCTTTCAACACTGACTGAAACCATCTGCATGCTCTTGATCAGATTCAAGCATGTCTCAACTGAAATAAGACCCCGGGTCTCTTTTACACATTGGTGCATGCTTGTCGACTCACTGGGGTGCGAATACAGCTTTTTCTTCAATTCTACCCACAAGTGTTTGATTGGGTTGAGGTCTGGGGACTGTGGGGGCCAATCCAGCAACTCTACTTTATTGTCATTAAACCATTTCTTAGTCAATCTCGACGTATGCTATGGGTCATTGTTCTTCTGGAACATTATGTCGTCCTTTTCATACCCATGATACTTGAGTATACGAAGTAAATCATCTTGTACAATACTCACATGTATCTCAGTATGGAAACCACCATTGATCCTGGTCAAGTATCCAATGCCTTTGGCTGTGAAACAGCCCATAGCATTAGGCTTGCTCCATCGAACATGACAGTTCCTTCAATTTCTCAATCTATTAGCCCCCTTTTGATTCTTCCAGACCTATTCACACTCATGAGGATCCAGTCTATTGACTTTCGTTATATTGTACAAAATCATCTATTTCCTATCTTCTACTGTCCACTTTTCAAACTTTTTTTCAAACCAGAGCCTAAACTTCTTCTAACGATATTGGAGTCGAGGCTTCCTCACTTTTTGTCAGGCCACCATTCCAGCCTTGTGTAATGCGCATTGCACTGTGCTTGCATGGACATCTGTAATCTCACTCTTACAAAACATACGAGCCATCTCCACTGACATGTTTGTCGCACCAGAACTGATAGACCTTGTGATGAGCTGACTTGTTCACTCAGATATTTTGCCTGGACTCCACCTCTTGGCTTTAGAATGGATGGACTTCATTTCATATTGTTCCAACTGTAATGGCACATACACTACCGTTCAAAAGTTTGGTGTCACTCAGACAATTTTGTGTTTTCCCTGAAAACTCACTTTTATCAAATGAGTTGCAAAATGAATAGAAATATCGTCCAGACATTGACAAGGGTAGAAATAATGATTTTTATTTGAAATAGTAATTTTCTACTTCAAACTTTGCTTTCGTCAAACAATGCTCCCTTTGCAGCAATCATAGCATTGCAGACCTTTGGCATTCTAGCTGTTAATGTGCTGAGGTCATCTGGAGAAATTTCACCTCATGCTTCCAGAAGCCCCTCTCACAAGTTGGATTCGCTTGATGGGCACTTTTTACATACCATTGTCCTGTTTCAGGAAGAAATTGGCTCCAATCAAGCACTGTCACAGGGTATGGCATGGCGTTGCAAAATGGAGGGATAGCCTTCTTTATTCAAAATCCCTTTTACCGTGTACAAATCTCCCACTTTACCAGCACCAAAACAACCCCAGACCATCACATTGCCTCTACCATGCTTGACAGATGGCATCAGGCACTCCTCCAGCATCTTTTCAGTTGTTCTGCATCTCACAAATGTTCTTCTGTGTGATCCAAACACCTCAAACTTCGATTCGTCTGTCCATCACACTTTTTTCCAATCTTCCTCTGTCCAATGTCTGTGTTCTTTAGCCCATATTAATCTTTTCCTTTTATTAGCCAGTCTCAGATATGGCTTTTTCTTTGCCACTCTGCCCTGAAGGCCAGCATCCCGGAGTCGCCTCTTCACTGTAGACGTTGATATTGACGTTTTGCAAGTACTATTTAATGATTCTGCCAGTTGAGGACCTGTGAGGCGTCGATTTCTCAAACTAGAGACTCTAATGTACTTGTCTTGTTGCTCAGTTTGGCAGTGGGGTTCCCACTTCTCTATCTACTCTGGTTAGAGCCTGTTTGTGCTCTCCTCTGAAGGGAGTAGTATACACCGTTGTAGGAAATCTTCAGTTTCTTGGCAATTTCTCGCATGGAATAGCCTTCATCTCTCAGAACAAGAAATAGCTGTCAAGTTTCACATGAAAGTTATCTTTTTCTCGCCATTTTGCAAGTTTAATCGAACCAACAAATGTAATGCTCCAGATTCTCAACTACCTCAAAGGAAGGTCAGTTTTTTAGCTTCTCTAATCAACAAAACTGTTTTCAGCTGTGCTAACATACTTGCACAAGGGTTTTCAAGGGTGTTCAAAATATCCAATAGCTTTCTTACAAAGTTAGCAAACACAATGTACCATAAGAACACTGGAGTGATGGTTGTTGGAAATGTGGCCTCTATAACTATGTAGATAATGCATTAACAACCAGATGTTTGCAGCTAGAATAGTCATTTACCACATTAAGAATGCATAGAGTGTATTTCTGATTCATTTAATGTTAGCTTCATTGAAAAAAAACTGTGCTTTTCTTTCAAAGATAAGGAAATTTCTAAGTGACCCCAAACTTTTGAACAGTAATTTTCTTGGCTCAGAGACCGCTGTCGATGAGCTAGATGATGCTGTTTCCCTTTTCTTTGCAAATCTTCTTCGTGGCTGCATCTTGATTCAAACCAGTGACCTTTCACTTGGGAATCAATCTTACAACATACTGGGCTATTATGTGAGAATAGGCTGTAATTCGTATTATACAATAAGAAAAAGATTGTTTCACTAATAGGAGCAAAACAGTAACAATGCAGTTACATGACAAGGATCTACATAACTAAGCTTATGCTAAATAGTTGCAAGTCAAATTGATGTATGAGATAGGTAAGATAATTGTCTATAAAATGATGGTAGTCTTACATTCAAAGCTATAGTGGATGGTGAGATATGGAGCCTGTAAGTCAAAAGTTCAAAATATTGTTAACCTTTTCCTCATCAGTGTATTTTACAGAATTATGTGATTCCTACTTCATCCTACACGTGCTTCTCAATAAATTAGAATATCAGCCAAAGTTTTTTTTTCAGTAATTCAATTAAAAAAAGTGAAACTCGCATATTATATAGCGTCATTACAGAGTGAACTTTTTCAAGTGTTTATTTATGTTAATCTTGATGATTATCTCTTAAAGGCAACTGTAATGGTTCAGTGGATTCGCTGGACCACTGCAAGCGATGATAGTTAAGCCATGCCAGGGAGCGGAGTCTAAGTAGCCCCTGGTTTTCGGGAGAGTCCGCCATAAAGCGGGATGGACTTGCTGCGGCGTGAGGCTACCAGGTCGCTACCCCTGACGTGACTTGCTTGCGATGGCGGCCGGGGTAATGCGTGGTACAGAATCGTAATCCAGAGACGTAGTCGGGGACAGGCAGGAGGTCAGGACGGGCGGCAGAGGTTTGTGGTCACAGACAGGCAGACGGTCAGGGCAGGCGGCAAACAGGCAAGGTCAGGAAACGTAGCGGAACGGACTGGTACACGGGTAATCAAACAGAACTCCAAACTCTCACTAGACAAGGTATCGCACACCAACAATCTAGCAGAGAGTGCAGGGGGCGTGTACAATATATAGGACCAGCGTCCGGCAATTAGCAAATTACCGGCGCACTTGCCCTTTAAATCCAGACCAGCCGTCGTGTGCGCCCTAAGCGGAGGTTACGCGCGTGGCTGCCGGCATAGAAAGGAGCCGGGAGCACAGGAGTGCGGACAGGTAAGTGGACTGGCACTGAAGCAGAGGGATGGTCGCGGGCGGCAGGGGGATGGTCGCGGGCGGCTGGGGGATGGTCGCGGGGAGCCGCGGCACCCGCGCCGGACCCCCTGCGGGCAGGGGGGCGGCCGCGGGGGGCGACAGCTCTCGCACCAGCCCCCATGACACCAAGGAAAACTCAGAAGTCATTATCTCAGAAAATGTGAATATTATATAAGACCAACTATAAAAAAAAATTTGGAATACAGAAATGTTGACCATATAAAAATTATGTACAGTAAATGCACTCAATACTTGGTTGGGCTCCTTTTGCATGAATGACTGCATTAATGCGGCGTGGCATGGAGGCGATCAGCTGGTGGCACTGCAGAGTTGTTATGGAAGCCCAGGTTGCTTTTATAGCAGCCTTCAGCTCATCTGTATTGTTGGGTCTGGTGTCTCTAATCTTCCTCCTGTCAATACCCCATAGATTTTCTTTCGAGTTTGCTAGCCAATCGAGCAAAGTGATACTGTGGTTATTAAACCAGGTATTGGTACTTTTGGCAGTGTGGACATGTGCCAAGTCCTGCTGGAAAATGAAAATTTCATCTTCAAAAAGTTTGTCAGAGGAGGGAAGCATGAAGTGCTCTAAAATTTCCTGGTAGACGGCTGTGCTGACTTTGGTCGCGATAAGTGGACCTACCATCACTGAGTGTGGAAACTTCACACTAGACCTCAAACAGCTTGGATTGTTTGTCTCTCCACTCTTCCTCCAGACTCTGGGACCTTGATTTCCAAACTAAATGCAAAATTTACTTTCATCTGAAAACAACACCTTGGACCACTGAGCAACAGTCCAGTTCGCTTTCTCCTTGGCCCAGGTAAGACGCTTCTGGCATTGTCTATTGGTCATGAGTGGCTTGACACATGGAATGAGACACCTGTAGCCCATGTCCTGGATATGTCTGTTTGTGGTGGCTCTTGAAGCACTGACTCCAGCAGCAGTCCACTCCTTAGGAATCTCCACAAAATTTTTGAATGGCATTTTCTAACAATCCTATCAAGGTTGCGGTTATCCCGGTTGCTTGTGCACCTCTTTCTACCACACTTTTTCCTTCCACTCAACATTCCATTAATATTCTTTGATACAGCACTCTATGAAAGCCAGCTTCTGTAACAATGACCTTTTGTGGCTTACCCTCCTTGTGGAGTGTGTCAATGATTTCCCTTTTTTTTTTTAATGATTTCCCTCTGGACATCTGTCAAGTCAGCAGTCTTCCCCATGATTGTGTCGCCTGCTGAACCAGATAAAGGGACCTTTTAAAATTCTTGGGAAGCCTTTGCAGGTGTTTTGAGTTCATTATTCTAATTTTCTGACTTTGGGGGTTTCCTTGGCTGTAAGCCATAATCACCAATATTTACATAAATAAACAATTGAAAAAGTTCACTCTGATTATAATGCCTCTATTTAATATATGCGTTTTTGAATTGAATTACAGGGAAAAAAATAGATTTTTGCTGATATTCCAATTTATTGAGAATCACCTGTACATCAGCATGTAAAAAAGAATCATATAGGAAAACAAAACACTGTTTAACTACATTGCAACAGATCTGACAAATCACTTTATATTTTATTATTTTACAATTTGAGGTTATTATCAGTGTTGGTGTGTGATTTTTTTTATTTTTTTAGTGTCATTTTTCAGTAACTTTCCCTATAAAGTAAATTAAATTAAATTCAAAACAAAACATGAAAACCACAACCATAAACAGCATCAACATTTGTATTAATGAGCTCACAAAAATAATTACAAAAATATATTAAAAATGATAATCTGCTCAATTCTACCAATTGTGAATGAAGAAAGATGTAAACTACCCAACTGGAAAAGACCATAAATATTATCACAAAAAATCTGCAGTCTAATTGTAATGTTATAAACGGTAATTAGACAGACAATTCATAATAATACTGCTCATAATGACGTGAGTCATTTTGATTAGATAATAAATATACAGTATACAGAATGATACTATATCTACAACGTGCATTAGTAAATATTTTAAAAAGAATGAATGAATTCATAAATTATAAAGTTCCTCAATCAGTTTTGCCTAGAATATAAGTGCATTTATCCATATTATAATTCATAGATAGGTCCATAAATCAAACCAAAAGTAAAATACTTTAGCTTAAAAAATAAATAAAGGACATAAAAATCTCATATAATATCATGAAACATGCAATGCTCTAAGGAGAATGTAAACTGACTGATAAATACACCCAACAATTAAAAACATTAACTATAGGTATTAGCTAGTAGATGATGTGGACACCATAATCCCCTAAAATCTGCAGTGACCAATTAGAGTTAGCAGAGTACGGTAGGTCAACTGACATGATCAACCAATCCCTGTACATTAATACAGCTGGACAATGGACTCATTAAGATTATTTATGAGCAGCTAAATATTTATGTCACAGTTAAACAGTGCAGAATCTATTTGTTATATGATTTTGCAGTTATTTCTCCAGGGACATAGAATAGCACCCTTTTGGTGACAGGTGCTCCAAAACGCTTTTTTTTTTTTAATTATAAATAAATCAAGGTGTCATACCATCATATGCATTTACTTGTGGCATAAATCTTGTATTAAAAGTCCATGGTACTGCAAAAAAATCAGACTAGTCAATTAAAGTATTCCTGCTGAAAGTATAAGTGACAATAAAAAATTATCTTCCAATCAGAAAACCACAGAAATGTGTACAGCAGAATATCAGTATTTCATAAGCAAATGCATGGAGTTTGAAACAAGATACTGCAAAAATATACTGGACTTATTAATGTAGATTTCAATCTCTGGTTTAGGAGAGGATAAAGGAATTTACTTTAAAAGTAGAGACCATCCCTCCAAGTAAAAAAAAGCAGTCTTCACTCTAATTCCCAAGAGGACAATTCCAAAGTCAAACAATGACTACTTCATTACAGAATCAATCCATCCTGGATACTAAAGTTAAAGTTACAGGGTAGTATAGGTGGGTTGAATGACAGTTAAACACTTATGTTTTTCTTTTAATACTTGGTGAAAATGAGCTATGTGAATACAATTTTTCTTGCAATGATTTATATTAAATTAGAATATTGTGACTATGAACGTCCCCATTTACCTACATATTCATACTGAACAACCATGACAAAGGGGAATCCTCTACATTTGGAGGAGAGAAAGCTTACCATCATCATTTACCATATTCTAAGTAGTAAGACTATGGAACTTTCTGCCACAAGAGGCTGTGATGGTAGATACACTGAGTAAATTCAAGTCTTTTTTGAAAGATGTCTGTTTTCAAAAATATAATATTACAAGTTATGGATACTACAATCTAAAGAAGGGATGTTGTTACAGAGATGTATTCTGTTTGTCATACTTTAATCAGAAAGAATTTTATTCTTTAGTATGGAGTAGTAGTTTTGCCTTCCTCTGGATTAACACTGGTTATAGGATGAACTTGATGAACCTTTGTCTTTTTTCAAGCTTATCAACTATTTAATTATGTAACATATTGTATACTCATAGTAAAGTGACATGCCTGTAAATACTAATAATGCTGTGTTAAGATTAGCACACGGCTTTGGAGGGTTGGGGGTATGACACATGCATTCAGAGAGTATAAATTGAGAGGGTATGCACCAACCCTAAGGGTATGTTCACACGGTGCATTGCGACGTGTACAATATGCACCGCAATACATCGTGTGTTTCGGGAGCTCGCTGATCATCGCGTACTTCTGAGGTGCGGGGGTCAGGCAACCCGCCGCCCCCATAGACATGCATTTCTCGCGGCGCATAATCGCCAGAAATAAGTGACATGTCACTTATCTCCCTGCGCGTACAATATGATTGTTTTATACGCGTGGGTGGACGAGGCGTAATCCATAGTTCTCTATGAGAGCTATGGATTACCGTAATTGCGGAGCGCCTCTCGCTGCGTATTAAGCACAAATATGCAGCGAAATGCGTGCTGCAATTATGCTCTGCATTAGGTATGACTGTGTTCTTTTGAAAAGCTCTGTCTTAGGTCTAGAATTAAATATAACGGACTAGGACAGTAGGAGACGCTGCTGTATCTTACAAAGCTGTCAGAATATATAAAAATCACAGCACATCAGACATTCTGCATTTGTGGTAATTTAAAATACAAGTCAAGTTACTTTTGGATCTTAACATTAATGTAAGCCTACAAATAATTGATAACACACTGTGCATACTTGATGCTTTTTACACATCATGTCACTTAATTGCTAATTTGTAGGTTTAGAGCAGTTGAATAGTTTGAAGTTTGTCAATGAGAAACAGTCTTTAACAACTTTCCAAGAAATGATAAAATACTGTAATAATCTGAAGAGAAAATAATAATTTCATCAAGTTTACCTTAAAGGGGTTTTGCCACGATGTAATGTTGACGTGGGATCCTCCAAAATGGGGTTTTAATCACTTTTCTAAATATATGTGATTACAAAAATTGCAGTCTGAGAGAGCTACAGCCTTCCTTACATGCCCTTGGTTACTTCAAAGCTTCTATTAGATACGACCTGACAAGAGCTGCTGTCTGCTGGCCGGGCTTGCGCAGAGAGAGCTTCTTATCTGATGACACTGAGCTGCAGAAGTTTTTAAGCCACCGGGTAGCAATATGTTTTCTTTTGTATACAGAATTAACTAGTTGTAGTGTGATTAGATACCTGCTTTATCTGATGACAGTGAACATGAAGGAGCTTTCAAGCTGCTGGGTAGAATAGGTGTTGTCATTTGTATATAGAATCCACAAGTTATGGTTTGATTATTTGAGTGAACATGTCACAGGATCCCTTATGCAGCTGTGTGCTCTGGCTGTGTGCGTCGCTCTCTCGCTCTTTCAGCTCCGTGGTTTGGTTACATTAGCATATTAGCAGATAAGGCTCCTCCTGACAGTGCAGTCTGAGGCTGTGTCTTGCTGTATTGAGAATCCACTCTTGTACTGTTTATTATTTCACTTAAGTTTTGAGACGCTCCCTTGGATTCCTCACTCCTCACTCGCCCCCACCCTCTCTCCCCTGCAGCTTCATGACTCAGCGTGATTTGTTTACATCCTGCTCTCATGCTGACGTAAATGGTCTCTTGGCAAATCCCCTTTCATATTAAAGGACTATTCCCAACAGATTAATGGCATATTCACAGCCCTGTTCTATAAAAAAGATGTGGTTCCTAAATGTAGGTCTGTTGTTTATCAGAAATGTATGGCAACTCCTATAGACATTATAGTATAACAGTGCACTTTAAATATATTCACCACAACCGCTTTACCCACTAAATGAGGCCCCGACCTCATGAAACAGACTCAACATATTTAACGTTATGGGTAGCGGAAATAAATGATTGTAAAAGTTCACAAAAATTTATTCAATGCTCCACGAACTTATATTAACAGTTCTTACGGTAGCAACACATTAAAATACAAAAAATGACAACTTGCGATTTTTAGATGGTTCGAGTAGAACATTCAGTCCAAATCGATCCAGCTCATTGAGCAAAGTTTGAAACAGCTTCTTTTTTTTTTTTCTGCGGTCGATGAAATTCGTACCGTGGTATCATAGTCTGTGTTGGACAGACGGCTCACACCTTTCACCCTCTCAGACCGTCTGGAGGTGTACAGCAACCGAATGACATTTCGGGGTCCGCCCCCTTTCTCAAGTTCACCTGTGCTTACAAACTAATTTCCATTTAAGCTGCTCCTGGACACGTGACTCAAAGACCTATTTAATTTAACATTCATAAGAGCTAACTTATCACATTAAACAGACTATAATCTAAACACATCACAATAGTAAAAACAATTAACACAAACCATACATAATCAATACTATGTTATATAAGCTACAAAAAGATTAACCCTATCTACTCTATCCTTCACTGCATGGACGTCTGCTAACGATCGCTATTATCGTGGAAAATATTACAAGCTAGTCCGGTTTATGGTAATCTTTTTAAAGAAAAAACAAGATTCACCTATAGAAAAGGTAAAACCATGGGTAACTCTATTGTACGTTCTGGCATTAGGCAGACTGTAACCAAACAATCAATTCTTAAGACACAAAAGAAGGAAACATTCGCTTGCCTGTCCTGCCAGAACTGTTCTAGCATAATTAAAGGTCCTGGAATAACACATCCCACAAAAGGTTACTTGATACCTAGTAGAGGGTTTTATACATGCAATACCGCAGTGGTAGTGTACATGCTTAAATGCCCTTGTGGCAAAGTTTATGTTGGACAAACAACCCGCCCAATTAAAATACGTTTGAATGAACATCGCTCACAAATAAGGCTATATAAGAGTAGGAGCCAAACCCGTGAAGTTTCAAACACTGATAACAAAAAGTTAAAAAAAATTGAGTTTTCAGTGGCTAAACATTTTTTTTGACCTAGGACATAGTGTCAGTGAACTTAAATGGTTTATTTTAGATCATATAGAGGTTAGTGATAAAGAAAGAGTTAAATCAGACTTGCTAAAAAAGGAAGTCCATTGGATTTCACGTTTAGTCATTATCCCCACTAGGTCTTAATGAGGAATGCAATTGGAATGTCTTTCTTTAAATAAGGGAGGTTACGGTTTTTAAATTTTGCTATATAGTTACGATAGTTAGCCCATACCTGGTGTGACATTGTTAATAGCGATCGTTAGCAGACATCCATGCAGTGAAGGATAGAGTAGATAGGGTTAATCTTTTTGTAGCTTATATAACATAGTATTGATTATGTATGGTTTGTGTTAATTGTTTTTACTATTGTGATGTGTTTAGATTATAGGCTGTTTAATGTGATAAGTTAGCTCTTATGAATGTTAAATTAAATAGGTCTTTGAGTAACGTGTCCAGGAACAGCTTAAATGGAAATGAGGTTGTAAGCACAGGTGAACTTGAGAGGGGGTGGACCCCGAAACGTCGTTCGGTTGGCATACACCTCCCAACGGTCTGAAAGGGCGAAAGGTGTGAGCCGTCTGTCCAACATGGAATATGATACCACGGTACGAATTTCATTAAAAGAGATGACGGAAAAGTCAACTTAACCCATTAAGCACCAGGCCTCAAAAGGCCTTAATAAGCAAACCAGATTTTGAAAATTTGATATGTGTGACTTTATAAGGGAATAACTGTGTAAAGGTTTTGCCCATCCAAGTAATTTTGAAGTTCATTTTTCCTCACATTTTGTACTTTGTTTAGGAGATAAAAGTAGACTGATTCAATTTGACCATTTTATTAAAACATTTTTTTTTAAAAAACTGTGCTACAAATTGTCTTTTTTTTTCCTATTTCCAACTGCTATATATTGTGGGTGAAATGTATGAACAGGCTGCGCCAGAAGTCTGGCGTCTTTTCAGCCCGACATCTAGTGCAGCCCCATTTGCTATAGTTTTAAATTGCCTGCACTTTGTAATGCACCTGATTTCGGGGGCGTGCGGGAGGCGGGGCACACTAGTACCATACGAAGCTATAAATTTGTAGCTTCAGTACAGCAATTCCAGGCGCATTACTGCTGGAACAGGTAAACCACTTTCAAAGTAGTTTACCAGAAGCAGAAGTGTCGTCCTAGCACTAGAATGCGCCGGATTTATGACCCGCAGTAGACCGGGTTCATAAATCAGAAAAATTTACGTTTAAGCGCCATAAATCATATATGTCGCCCTATGTATCTACATATATACTGTACAAATATCTTATTACCTATATATATTTAGATATGTCTAGTTTATTTTGTCAGCATTTTTTTAAACTGCTAACATTTTTTAAGAATTTAGGAGATTTAGAAATTGAATAGTAGTTTTTTAAATTTTAAAGTCCATTTTGTTTTCCTGAGCAAAGCAATAAAGAAGAAGCCTATAATGGTCAGAAGGATTAAGTCATCCAAAAACTGTACAATTTTAAAAACTACACTCCCTAGGGTATTCATAAAGGATTGTAGTGATTATTTTTACCCCTCAGTTTTTTGCTGAAATTAATGCAAAGCAGGTGGAAAAAAAAATGCAATAAAAATTAAGAAATGCACCACGAAATGTATCATCCTCTTTCTCTCTTTTTAGAAACATCCCTATTGTAGCCCTAATCTTATGCCTGAACTTACGACAGGGTGCATAGGTAAAAGAGCAACCACTAGCTTTCAGTAAACAAATTTAGCTTAAAAATGCTACTAGTCCCATTGGACATTTCTAAAGGTATTAAGCTGCCTAAACAATTTAAACCCTTCAGAAATTACCCAATTTTGAAAAATACACCCTTTCCTGTATTTATCTAGGGACATATTGAGTATTTTGGCCCTGCAGTTTTTTGCTGAAATTAATTCAAAGCAGGTGAAAAAATTACATTTTTCAACAATTTTACATTTCAACTTTTTTCATAAAGGTGTCAATTTAAATACATTTGTATTGCACGAAATACATAGAAATGAAGAAATACACCCAAACATGTATTACCCTGTTTCTCCTGTGTTCAGAAATCTCCCCATTATAGTTCTAATCCTATGCTGGTACACACGGCACAGCCTATAGGTAAAGGAGCACCCATTGACTTTCCAACTTCAATGGATTTAAGGCCTCATTCCTAAATGAGTAACCTGAAAAGTGGACCCTTCTCCCTTCTCAAAAAAACAAAAAAAGAATTTGATTAATGAATCTCACCTAAATTTACCAAAGTTGCTGAAAAAATATCTGTGCAAAAATAAAGTTTTTAACAGTTTCTGTTTTCTGATTCATAATTTAGTAAATAATTAGTAATGTGGGACTCGATGGTAAAATTGCAAAACAGGGAGTCATACATAGGCCGGGGTTGGACAGACTAGCAAAGCAATACTTTTGTGACTTACTTTGTCGTCCTTGTTTGCTACAGATCCACCACCTTTTTTAGGATGGTTTTTAGAGATGGGCGAATCGAATCTAATGAAGTGGAATTCATTTAGAATTTCAGGAAAACTTCGATTCTGCCCGAAGTCGAAGTTTGGGGTGATTCGCGGGAACGTAGCGTGTTTTTAATTGATAAAATGGCCGCAAGCACATGGCGTAACACGGGGCAGAGAAGTATGGGAGGAAGAAAGGAGGACCCTAAATGACTTGTGCAGAGATGAAGCCAATCAGAGCCCGGGCGGTTTCCCTGTGATGTCCCCGCACAAAATAAGTCCGAGGGCCATCCCTCGCTCCTAAACACTGCTTTCGTTGGGGCCGCGGGTTTGGGGGCGCTGCGCAGAGATCTCCCCAAAAAAAAATTTTTTTTTTAAAACAGTGATTTTGGGGGTTGGGTCATTTGTTTTTAACGGGCTGTCCTTTTCCGTTAAAATTTTTTGATTCATTTTTTTTGGGGCCCTTGAAATTTCAAGCCCAGGGTGGTCAAATTCTGCCCAAATTTAAAACTTTTTTAATGGGGAATTTTGGTCATTTTTTGGAGCGCATTAAAAATACCCAAGGGGTTTTTTCTAAGTTTTTTGTGTTTTTTGTAGTCAGTAAAAATACCGGCTTTTTACACCCCCCTCCATTTAAATTTTTTCCCCGGGTGATTTTGTAAAAAAAATTTTATACCCAAAGGGGTTTATCTAACCCTTTTTTTGGGTGCTTTTGAAACATTAAAAAACATGGCTTTTTACACGACACATACCAGTTTTTTTTTTTCCGGGGTTATTTCGTAGCGCAATTTTTTTAACCCAAAGGGGGTTTAATTAAGCCTTTTTTGGGGCTTTTATATTCATTTAAAATTTAAAGGGTTTTTTTTTTAAAAAGGGCCAAAGACGAGTAAATTTTTCCGGTGATTTTTGTAGCATTATTTAAATATCCGGGGGGTTTTTAAAGACTTTTTGGGGCTTTTGTATCGTAAAATACACAGCGTTTTTACACCCACATTCCCAGTTAATTTTTTCCCCTGGTGATTTTGAACGCAATTCAATTAAAGGGGTTATCTAAGCCTGTTTGTGTTTTTTGTAGTCATTTAAAATATACAGCATTTTTACAGCCCCCATCCCATTTTAAATTTTTCCCTGGGATTTCTGTGGGCCAAAATTTTATACCCAAAATTAGGGGCAAATTAAAAAAAGCCCCCTTTTTTTTTTGGTGTTTTTAATTTTTTAAGGGGAAAACCCCAATTTTAAAAAAGGTTAGTTTTTTTAAAACCCGCCAAAGACAAGTAAATTTTTCCTGGTTATTTCTTTTGAAAATTTTATCCCCCGGGGTTTATTTAAAAAACCTTTTTGTGCTTTTGTAGTCAGTAAAAAAAACACAGCTTTTTTTTAAACAACACATACCATTTAAAATTTTTTCCGGGGAATTTCTGTAGCGAAATTTTTATTTCCAGGGTTATTTAATTCTTTTTTGTGTTTTTTTCATTTCCTAAAATAAACAGGGGTTTTTAAACGCCAAAAAACAGTCCCTTTTTTCCCTGGTGTTTTTCTGTAGATAATTTTACCCAAAGGGGTTATTTAAGCCTGTTTTGGGGCTTTTGCAGTAAGTAAAATACAAAAGGTTTTTTACACGCACATACCATTTTAATTTTTTTTTTTCCGGGTTGTTTTCCCTGTAGCGAAATTTTTACCCAAAAGGGGAAATTTAAGCCTGTTTTTTGTTTTTTATATTAGTAAAATAAATTTGGTGTTTTTAAACGCCAAAGATAAAAAAATTTTTTTGGGGTTTTTCTTTTTCATAATTTTTTCCGGGGGTTTTTTTAAAAGCCATTTTTTGTTTTTGTATTCAGTAAAAATACACACGTTTTTACACGCCACATCCCTTTTAAATTTTTTTTCCGGGTTTTTCTGTAGCACAATTATATCCAAGGGTTATCAAAACCCTGTTTGGGGTTTTTGAAAGTCAGTAAAAAAAACTTCGTTTTTACATGCCACAAACCATTTAAATTTTTTTTCCTGGGGATTTCTGTAGCGAAATTTTAAATATTAAAGGGGGTTTAATTTAAAGGGGTTTTTGCTTTTTATTCATTTAAAAAAAAAACTTTTTTTTTAAAAAAACGAAAAAAGACGAGAAACATTTTTACTGGCGATTTCTGTAGCAAAATTTTAAATTTTCCCAAAAAAATTTAAGCCTGTTTTGCTTTCTTTTCCGAAAAATTTAAAACGGGGGTTTTTTCACACGCCACATACCAGTTTTTTTTTTTCCTGGTGATTTCTTTTAGAAAAATTTTTATACCCAAAAGGGTTAACCCAAAGCCTTTAGTGGGTTCATTTGGGTCAAAAAAGGGTTGTATTTATCTTATAGAGCGGGGGTCCCCAACCGCCGGCATCTTCTTGAAAAGGGGGCCCTGTAATCCCCCGCGCAGTTTCCTTAGCACTGCGCCCCGCGTGGGGGGCTGAAATTAAAACAGGGGGCGGGAAACAGATCTTCCCTGTTTTCCCCTTTATCTTTTTTGGTGGGGGTTTTTTGCCCCCGCTCATTTGAGCGCTGTTTTCTTAAAATTGATGAGCGGCGCGGGGGGGGTGTTTGAACATTTTGACGTCAAACCCTCTCCCGCCGTCGCGGGCTGTCGGCTGCGGGGGAGGGGATTTGCCGAGGATCGGGGAAAAAGGTGAGTTGGGATTTTTATTATTTTTTTTTTTTTTTTCCCCCTGCCCTACGGGGGCAGCATTTCTGGGGAAAGCAATCACTGGGGGCAGCTATCTCTGGGGGCAGCACTAAGGGGGGCAGCACTACTGGGAAAGGCACCACTGGGGCACATTTACTGGGGGCAGCACTACTGTGGGCAGAATACGGGGGGCACCATCTCTGTAGCACACAAAGGGGCAGCAAACCCTTTTGGGGCGGGCATTTACTGGGGGCAGCAAATCTCTGGGGGAAAGCATATTTGGGGGGCAGCATTTTTGGGGGGCGCAAAGGGGGGCAGCCTTACGGGGGGGCCGCACTACTGGGGGCAGCTATTTTGGGGGCAGCTTTCTCGTGGCAGCACAACGGGGCGGGTATCTCTGGGCACCCTTGGGCCCGCAGCTATCTCTGGGGCGCACTACGGGGGCCCGCTATCTCGGGGGCAGCAACATTGGGGCAGTATCTCGGGGGCACCCACTACGGGGGGCGGGCTATCTCGGGGGAAGCACTATTTGGGGCAGCTATCTCTGGGGCGCACTACGGGGGCAGCTATCTCGGGGGCCGCAAACTGGGGCACACTACTGGGGGCAGCTACCCTCTGGGGCAGTTTACGGGGGCCCCCTTTAACGGGGCACCCCTTTACGGGCAGCTCTCTGGGGAAAGTTCCCCCGGGGGCAGACTATTTTGGGGGCACCCACTCTGGGGGCACCCACCCTCGGGGTGGCGCTATCTCTGGGGGCACCCAAAAATCTCGGGGGGCACCCTACGGGGGGCAGCAAACCCCCGGGCGCAGCACTACTGGGGCAGCTTTTCCCCCGGGGGGAAAGCACTATTTGGGGCAGCAAACTCGGGGGCACCCACAAATGGGGCACACTAGGGGCAGCTATTCTGGGGCAGCTTTCCCCTGAAAGCCATTTTCGGGGGAGTTTATCTCGGTAGCAGAAATACGGGGGGCAGCACTACGGGGGGCGGCTTTTTCCCCGGGGGGGCAGCAAATCTTTGGGGGCAGCACTACGGGGGCGCATACTAGGGGCAGCAATCTCTGGGGGCAGCCCCTACTGGGGCAGCTATTTTGGGGCAGCACTACGGGGCAGTACCCTCTGGGGAGCACTATTGGGGCAGCTTCTCTTAGAGCCTACTGGGGAAAGTTTTTTAGCATTACTACGGGGGGCAGTTGTAGCTTTTAGGGGAAGCTTTTGATCATTTTTATTTGGGGCAATACTTTTTTTTGGGGAGCTTTTTGGGAAACTTTAAAAACTTGGGGCAAGTTTTTTGAAAGGGCAGCTATTATTACCCAACAAAGGGGGCAAAACCCTTGTTCATTACTTTTTGGGGCAGTATCTATCTTTTACTACTGGGGCAGCTATTATAAATTTACTATGGGGCAGCTTTTTGGAAAGAAATTATTTACTGGGGCAGCTTTGTAGCATTACTACGGGGGCAGCTATCTATGTTCTTTTACTACTGGGAAAGCTATGTAAAAATTCCCGGGGGCAGGTTTATCTATGAAAATTCACGTCCACGGGGGCAGTTATTTTTTTCCTTTTTACAGGGGGCCAAAAAAGGGCCCCTTTTTGTATCACTTTTCACCGGGGGGCAGTTATCTAGTATCTATTTGCCCACTACTGGGGCAGTTTATGTATCACTACGGGGGCCCGCTATCTATGAATCACTGTCACTACGGGGGCATTTTATCTATGTTTTACATCACTACTGGGGGGGCTTTGTATCCACTACTGGGGCAGCTATCTTTGAAACACTGTCACAAACGGGGGTTTTTATCTATGCATCACTGTCACTCCGGGGCATTTAAACTTTGTATCATTATTCTGGGGCAGCTATCTAGTATCACTGTCACTAGGGGGCTTTTTAATCAAATGTATCATTCACTAGGGGCAGCTATCAATGAAATCACTACACTACGGGGGCGCTATTATGTATCACTGTCACTATTTGGGGCACAAATCTTTGTTTTAAAACGGGTCACTTACTGGGGCAGCTTTGTTTATCACTACTGGGTCAGCTATCTATTTTTTATTTCAGGGGGCTATTTTTTATTTTTTCCGGGGCATATATCTCTATAATGACAAAAGCTGTTTAATTTGTAATTTTTTTTTACATGTAAAATTTTCGGGCCCCACAAGCTAAACCAAATTTTTTACTGCAGACTGTTTAAATCACTTTTAGGGGGCATTTTTATTAATAAAATTTAAAAGGGGACCCCAGAGTACAATCAGTCTCCATTAAAAAAAATTTACTGGTTCCCCCCCTTTACTAATACCCCAAAGGGACCCAGATACACTGTATTGTGTTTTTTTTTGTGTGTTTGTTTCCCAAACATCCAAACCCCCCCCACCCCCCCGGGCCCTAAAAACCCCCCCCTCCCCGGGGCCCAGGGAAAAAATTGTCGGGCATCAAACCGGCCCCCTGGGGGAAAAAAAGGTTTGGGGGACCCCCTGATTTTAAGATATTTTCATTAAACAAAGTCTTTTTAAAATTTTTTGAACAAACATATCCCAACAGAGAGGTGGCGGGCTTTTTCACTTTCGAGTTGTGTAAAAACTTACCCACGCAAAACCTTGGGAAATTTTTAAGGTTAAGGGGTTGCAAAAAGGGGAAAGGACTTGAAAGGGTCCGAAACTTTAGAATATTTTAATATCCACGCCCCAATATCCATGACCCAAGGCCCAAACTGTTTAACAATAAATATTTAAACAAATGGGGTTTTTTTTACATCGGTATTTATATTGTAAGGGGGTCACAGATGTAAATTTGAAAATGCGAGTTTGGGCTGATGGGCCCTTTTTTTTCAAGCCTTTAAGGGGAGTAAAAAGCCCTTAGTAAAATTTATACAGTATAAAATGGGATAGATATTTTCAGCAGTACTTTGAGTGCAAAAAGGAGAGGGGCTTAATAAAAATAATGGTAATGGAGTAACGTCCCCCGAAGTGTAGGGGGTTTGAAAAGCGGAGAAAGGGCCCCTGCGTCCGAGGAAGAAAAGTATATATACGTAAAAAATCCCATATATACTTTATTTTAATACTCCCAGGTTTGTTATTTCCATTTTATGTGCTTAAAAAAAAGGCTCTATCAGCCAAAAAAACGCGCTTTACATTCACATCGGGAATTTCCTTACAATATAATCCCGGGATGTAAAAAAGACACATTTTTGATTAAAATATTGTAAAATTCAGTGTGGATCCTTGGCTCACTGTATATTTTTTTTGTTGTTATCTAAAAAAATCGTTTTTGCAAATCAACAGCAAGGTGTGCAGTGGGATATTATAAGATTCTCACATTGCGATTGGCATTGGCACAAAACATTCCAGTAGCATTGGCACAGTCACAGCAGGTGGCCTGGGAGAAATGTGGCTCAGATGTGGTGGTCCATCCTGTCGCCACAGCAAAAGCAGCAGGAGCGCCCAGTGGCAGCATGCCCATTGCAGACAGTCAAGGCTCCACACCTCTTCAGAGAGGGAGCTGTTTCTCTTGACATCATCCTCCCGGTCAGAATGCTCCTGCGTCCTCGCTACTCATATGTCGCAGCAGTACGATATCATTGAGGCGATTGAAAAGACAGTATGCGTCCAACCTATCCTAAGGTGCAGAGCTGACCGCAGCTCCTGTCCAAGTTGTTGTGCTGCAGTCCCTCCCTTTCCAAATGGTGGACTCTGCACCGTTCAGAGAAACAAATTGCTTGTGCCGACCGAGGAATGGAGAGTACCAATCCGTAATTCCATTTCAAAAGGGCATTTCCACACTTCATAAATAAGTAAACAAAGGTGGCCAGTCCCTTGAGCTTATCGGTTTGTTCCAAGGTGCACGGAGCGCGTGACGTCTGGAGCTGTAACTACGTTCAGGGCCGATTACATGTCCTTTACGCCCACTGGTTGAATGTCTTTCCGTCCCGATCACACCGAACAACTTGGAACCAGGAGAACGGCGCATTCTCCTCCACGTTTGTCAAACTGCTGTCTCCTGCGCCAGTGTTTTGTTTGGGTTTTTTGTGTTTGTCCCGCCTCCTCCTCCTCCACCACCACCACCACTCAGTCCCACCACAATTACTGCACCATCCATAGCCACATGTGATAGGGCACAGCGGTGTCACGCAGTTCTACACCGGCTTGCCTCGGCAACGAAGTCCACAGGGAGGAACTGCTCTGCGTCATGCAGCAAGAAATCGATGTGTGTCTTTCCGCCCGCGCCAACTGCCAAATCGGAACCATGGTGAAGGAACATTGGGAAACATGGTGTCCTCGCTGCACCGAGGAGGGATGGGTCCCATGCCCCTGCATGGCGCACGTGTTCAATCTGGTTGTGAAAAGGTTTCCTGAGTCTTCCACCAGAACTTCTGAAGATTCTGAAAATTGGCCAGGAAACTGTGCATGCACTTCATCCATTCCTACAAAGCCAGGAACACCTCCGACGAGTGCACGGTCGAACGTCCTCCCTCAACACACTCGATATGGCTATGTTCCACCCGTTGAATTCCAGCCTGCACAAGTTGGACCGACAGTAAGAACAGAGAAAACCATTAACTTATTTTTATTGATGTTCCAGGCGGAACAGGAAGTACTCCCCTGTGATAACTTATAGAGTCAGCCAGGGCAGCTCATTATTTACACACATAGCCTTAATGTTGAGGCCATACGAGCGCCACGTTATTTGACGAGTCGCCAGGATTACGGATGAATAACGACATTCACTGCTTCATTCCTGGAACAGGTCGAGTGCGCGCGTAATCTGTCTGGCAGGGGACCTGGAGAAAGTGGCGACTACATCTCGTGGCCACAATGAGTCCGGTGGGGACTGAATGGAGGGAGGTAGGATGAATGAGGACATTGGAGCAGAAGCATTGTCTGTGAAATGAGTGGATTTTCTACCCAGTGTGACAAGAGAGATAGCAGGAGCAGCGTTGAGGAGGTAGATGGAGATGAGGAAGACGAGGCAGGATGACCCGCAAGCACCGAGTCAGTATAACGTGGAGAGGGAGGCAGAGAGCCCCTCGTAAGTCACTTGTTGCAATGGCCCGCAGCATGCTGATTTGCCTGGATAAGTGACAGCCGAATAGTCATCATCCGGCAGAGGAGAGACTTGCTGTCTCTCCACCCTATTGGACGTCGCTCCGGATCCAAATGGGAGCCTTTTTCCAGCTATTGAGATGGATGACAAACTCAAATACTATAGGGGGGAAATCCTCGAATTCAGTTGGCCGCTGCCTATGTGCGGCATCGTCCCTCCTCTACAGGATCTGAACCTGGGATTCTTCCAGCGCTCACGTACTACTGCCGCGGCTTGCTGTGGAAGGTGGTGGGGTAGGACAATACCAGCTCCATCACAGCAACCTAAGTCTTGAGTCACTGAAGAGCAACTTCCTTCACCGCCTAGTGAGGCGGGCATCGCCAGCAGCAGCAGCCGGACCAGGGAGTCTATACCTCTGAACCAACAGGTGGTGGCCTATTGGATAGCACCTGCGCCTCCCCAGTTAGAAGATCACTCTGGACTACTGGGCAGCCAAATGGATGTTGTGGCCGCAACTGCCGAGTTTGCAGTGGAGAAGCTGGCCTGCCCGGGCCAGTAGTGTGGCATGCATAGCGGGTGTTTCAGTGCGCGGGGGCCATGTTACCCCAAAGAACCCGCTTGTCCAACGGGAAATGTGGAACTACTGACTTTGACAAGATGAATCAGGCGTGGATCGGCCATGAATTTCCACACACCAATCCCTTAGGCGTCAGACAACAACAGCCATGCCACCTCACCAAACTGTGAGAAATTGAGTCTGGTTTCAAACTACCTGCCTCAGCCACTATTCTGAAGCCGCCACCCGCCTGATGCGCACACATCTGCTTACATTCTCCATCTCCACCAACCATCTTTACCAGGGTCTGGATATGTCCACCCACCTCCACACTCTGTCATTGTGCCACTTTATTACCCACATGCTGCTGCTGCTGTTGCGTGACATCCACACTGTGTCATTGTTGGCCACACACTGACCTCATGCTGTTGCTCCTGCCGCCGTCACCTCCAATCTCTGTCATTTGCAAACTCTGTTGCCTAACTTCAGTTTTTGCCACCTCCAAAATGTCCATTGTGCCCACTGTCTTGACCTCATGCTGCTGCTGTGGCTGCTGCCCGTCACCTCCACTCTCTGTCATTGTCAACTCTGTGGCCTACTCCAGTTTTTTGCCACCTCCAGAATGTCATTGTGCCACTGTCTGACCTCATGCTGTCTGCACCGTCACCTCAGACTCTCTTGTCATTGTGCCACTCTGTGGCCTGCTACTGTTTTGGCCACGCTCCAAGAATGTCATTGTGGCCACTGCCATGACCTCATGCTGCATGCGGCCTGCCCTCCCACACGGTTGTCCATTGTGCCACTCCTCTGACCTCATGCTGCTGCTGCTGTGACCATCCACTCTCTGTCATTTGTGCCACTCTGCGCCACACCCTGTTTTTTTCCACTCCAAATGTCATTGTGCCACTGTCCCGACCTCATGCTGTGCAATTGGCTGCTGCCGTAACCTACACACTGTGTCATTGTGCCACTCGTGGCCTACTATCCTGTTTTTTTGCCACCTCCAAATGTCATTGTCCACTGTCTACCTCATCTGCCTGCTGCCGTGACCTCCACACTGATGTCATTTTTGCCACTCTGTGGCCTACTCCAGTTTTTGCCACCACCAGTAATGTCATTGTTCCAGGTCTGATCACAGTGCTGCTGGCCACCGACACTCACTCTCTGTCAATGTGCCACTCTGTTGCCTACTCTTGTTTTTCACCTACCAGAATGTCATTGTGCCACTGTGACTGGAATCTCATGCCTTATGCTGCTGTTGATGCCGTTAACTCCATCACTTGTGTCATTGGCTTACTCCTTAGCCTACTCTGTTTTTGCACCTCCAGAAATGTCATTGTGACCACTGTCAGGACCTCATAGCTGTCTGCCACCGTCAACTCAACTCTCTGTCACATGTTTTGGCCACTCTGTGGCATGCTACTGTTTTGCCACCTTCCAGAATGTCCTTTGTTCCTCAGCCTGACCTCATGCTGCTGCGCCGTTGACATCCACACTGTTTCATTGTGCCACTCTCTGACCACATGCTGTTTGCTCCTGCCCGCCGTCACCTCCACTCGTCTGTCATTGTGCAACTCTAGTGGGCCTACTTAGTTTATTGCCACCTCCAGAATGTCATTTGCCACTGTTCTGACCTCAATGCTGCTGCTTGTGGCTGCTGCCTGTTGGTCCACCTCCACTCTCTGCCCTGTCGCAGAGAATGGGGGAGGGGGGGGGGCCGGTGTAGTGGCTCCATTTATAATAATCCACCCTCAGAATGTCATTGTGCCACTGTCGTGACCACAAGCTGCTTGCACCTTCACCTCAACTCTCTGTCATTGTGCCACTCTGTGCCTGCTACTGTTTGCACCTCCAGAATGTCTTTGTGCCACTGCCTGACCTCATGCTGCTGCTGCCGTGCACTCCACACTGGGTCATTGGTGCCACTCACTGACCTCATGCTGCTGCTGCTGTGGACCTCCACTCTCTGTCATTGATCCACTCCGCGGCCTACTCCTGTTTTTGCCACCTCCAGAATGTCTTGTGCCACTGTCTGACCTCATGCTTGCTGCTGTGGCTGCTGCTCGTAACCTACACATGTGTCATTTGTGCCACTCTGTGCCTACTCCTGTTTTTGCCACCTCCAAAATGTCATTGTGCCACTGTCTGACCTCATCGCTGCTGCAGCCGTGACATCACACTGGTCATTGTGCACTCTGTGCCTACTCCAGTTTTTGCCACCTCCAAAATGTCATAGTTCCCAGTGTCTGACCTCATGCTGCTGCCACCGTCACCTCCACTCACTGTCATTGAGCCACTCTGTTACCTACTACTGTTATGCCACCTCCATATAGTCATTGTGCCATTGTCTGAACTCATGCTTTGCTGCGTGTTGATGCCGTTAACTCCACCTGTGCCATTGTGCTACTCTTTGGCCTACTCTGTTTTTTTGCCACCTCCGGGAATGTCATTGTGCCACGTCTGACCTCATGCTGCTTGCCACCGTCACCTCAACTCTTCTGTCATTGTGCCACTCTGTGGGCCTGCTACTGTTTTGCCACCTCCAGAATGTCTTGTTGCCACTGCCCTGACCTCATGCTGCTGCTGCCGTGCCCTCCAGCACTGTCATTGTGCCACTCTCTGACCTCATGCTGCTGCTTGGCGTGGACCTCCAGCTCTCTGACATTGAGCCACCACTGCGGCCAACTCTCCTGTTATTTTTTGCCACCTCCAGAATTTCATTTGTGCCAGCTGTCGTGACCTCATGCTGCTGCTGTGGCGGCTGCCGTAACCTACACCACCCCACTTTGTCATTGTGTCCACTCTGTGGCCTACTCCTGTTTTGCCACCGCTCCAGAATTGTCATTGTGCCACTGTCTGACCTCATTCTGCAGCGTGGCCGTGACCTCCACTACTGTGTCATTGTGCCACTTCTGTGCCTACTCCAGTTTTTGGCCAACCCTCCAGAATGTCATTGTTTTCCAGTGGTCTGACCTCAAGCTGTGCTGCCACCAGTCACCTTTCCACTCTCTGTCATTTGTGCCACTCTGATGCCTACTACTTACTGTTTTTCCACCTCCAAATGTCATTGTGGCCACTGTCTGAACTCCATGCTCGCTGCTGCTGTTTGCTGCCGTTAATCTCACACTGTGTCCATAGTTCTACTCTATGGCCTACTCCTGTTTTTTTAGCCCCGTCCAAATGTCGATTTGTCCACTGTCTGACCTCATGCTGGCGTTGGCATCCCGCCGGTCGGTCACCTTCCACACTCTGTCACTGATGTTGTCCACCTGAGCCCTCAGCTTGTTTTTTCCAGCTGTCGCTGCCATGCACTTTATCAGGAAACAATTCGCCTTCATTTTTTTGGTTTTTTACAGGTTTGCCCTCATAAGAGCCCAGGGAAATTTTATAGTGAAGCTATACCTAAAGAGCGGCGGCAGTCCATGTGCGGGTCAAACTAAAACACAACATGTATTAAGACCAAACCAAGCGTCCCTCTGCATAATTAAGCATGGCACAACGTTCTACAGCACCCTGCAGGCTTCCTGTGCAGCCTGGAAATAGCTGTTTTTTAACGTGATTCGTCCCGAAGTAATTCAGACCGAAGTTATTTTTGTCGGGAAATTCGGCGAAGTGAGCAAACCGAATTTTGGAGAAATTCGCCCATCTCTAGTGGGAAGGTGTGGGGGGTAGGAGCAGTACCAGATCCATCAGCAGCAACCTGTCTGGAGTCGCTGATGAACAGCTTCCTGCTCCTGCCTAGTGAGGAATGCACTCATCAGCAGCAGCAGGACCTGGACCAACAGGTGGTGGCTTACATGGACAGTTAGAAGATCCGCTGGACTACTGGATGTGTGGCCGCAACTTGCTGAGTTTTCAGTGGAGAAGCTGTCCTGCCCGGCCAGTAGTGTGGCATCAGAGCGACATGTAGGTTCAGGTGCGGCGGGTGCCATTGTTTTGACCTCCAAAGGAGGTACCCCACATGTCCACCGTGTATGTGGTGAACTACTGACCTTTGCCAAGATGAATCAGGAGTGTGTATCGGCAGGATTTCCACACTACCAATTCCTTAGGGCGTCAGATTACATCAGCCATGACGCCTCACCAAAAACTTTGAGAAATGATTCTGGATAAACTACCTGCCTCAGAGCCACTATTCTGATGCTTTCCACCCCGCCTATGCCACTACATCGCTGTCAGTTTTCTCCATCTGTCCCTACCACCATCTTTACCAGGGACTGGTATTCCCACCCACCTCCACACTCTGTGACCTCATGCTGCTGCTGGTGCCGTGACCTCCACACCCTGTCATTGTGCCACTCTATGAACTCATGCTGCTGCTGCCGTGACCTCCACACTGTCATCGTGCCACTCTGTGGCCAATCCTGTTTGTGCCACCTCCA
Organism: Phyllomedusa bahiana; assembly: GCA_025379985.1. Taxonomy (NCBI): domain Eukaryota; kingdom Metazoa; phylum Chordata; class Amphibia; order Anura; family Hylidae; genus Phyllomedusa; species Phyllomedusa bahiana. The sequence continues at coordinate 218,938 of JAODAL010000622.1, read as the reverse complement.
CACTCTGTCATTGTGCCACTCTCTGACCTCATGCTGCTGCTGCTGCTGTGTCCTCCATACTCTGTCATTGTGCCACTGTTTGACCTCATGCTGCTGCTGTGGCTGCTGCCGTGACCTCCACACTCTGTCATTGTGCCACTGTCTGACCTCATGGTGCTGCTGTGGCTGCAGCCGTGACCTCCACACTCTGTCATCATGCCACTCTGTGGCCTACTCCTGTTTTTGCCACCTCCAGAATGTTATTGTGCCACTGTCTGACATCATGCTGCTGCTGTGGCTGCTGCCGTGACCTCCACACTCTGTCATCATGCCACTCTGTGGCCTACTCCTGTTTTTGCCACCTCCAGAATGTCATTGTGCCACTGTCTGACCTCATGCTGCTGCTGTGGCTGCTGCCGTGACCTCCACACTCTGTCATTGTGCCACACTGTGGCCTACTCCTGTTCTTGCCACCTCCAGAATGTCATTGTGCCACTGTCTGTCATGATCCTTGCCGGCTGTCCTGACCTTACACTTGTCCCCGACTCTGAGTTTGCCTTACGATTTTGTACCTCGCTACAACTCGGCTGCCACCGCAAGCAAGTCACGTCAGGGGTAGCGACCTGGTAGTTTCCCGCCGCAGCAGGTCCATCCCGCTTTGCGGCGGGCTCTGGTGAAAAGCGGGACCTACTTAGATTCCGCTCCCTGGTTTGGCTATTGTCATCGTCCCCTTACTGTGCTGTGATCCTTGCCGGCTCCTGGAACCTACTATTGTGTTTTTTGACATTATTGTAGGATCTTCTGAGCCCTCAGCTTGTTTTTTTCCAGCTGGGGCTGCCATGACTTTATCAGGCTGCATTCCCGCTTTAGTTTTTGGTCAGTTTTGCTCCCATAAGTGCCCAGGGAATTTTAGAGTGAAGCGATTCTAAGAGCGGCGGCAGTCATGTGCGTGTCACACTAAAACACAGCATTGTATGAAGACAAAACCAAGCTCCCTCTGCATATTTAAGCATGGCACAATGTTCTACAGCACCCCACAGGCTCTCTGCAGTCAGGAAATAGCAGTTTAGCGGCCTACCAGAATCCCTAATGCTAACACCCCCCCTCCCCCCACACTCCCTAGCGCACTCATCTCATTTTCGGCACTTAACTGTATATAGATGTACTGTTTGGGTGGCAGGTTCATCCAAATTCTACGTATAACAACCCCATATTTATGTTACATGGCTGGACCATTGTAAATCTAGCACTTCTACCCTTTGTCTCTCCCGTACACCCTAATAGATTGTAAACTCTTGCGAGCAGGGCCCTCTCACCTTGTGTCTCATCTGTAAGTAGCTTTTCATTGTGCAATGTATTTCTTTTGTCTGTACCTACACCCTCCAAATTGTAAAGTGCTGCGGAATATGTTGGCGCTATATAAAGATTATTATTATTATTATTATTGTTTTTTAACGCGATTCATCCCGAATTTATTTGGGTCGAAACAAATTTTGTCGGAAAATTCGGCGAACTTGGCGAATCGAATTTTTGAGAAATTCACCCATCTCTATTGGTTTTGGTTCTCTGTTGAAAGGATGATATGTAAAAAAAGGTCTTCAACAAGCCAGCACACATCCTCTGATCTATAAACTACCCTTTGGTCTGGGAATTCAAAGAAGAGTTTTTCAATTACTTTTTTCCTGAAATTCAAGAAATGTATCCCTGCCTCTTGTTTTTTATATAGGATAAATGCATTGTGCATCACTGCCTGGATGAGATATATAGCCACTTTTTATACAATGCTCTAGTTTTTCTTTTAACCAGTTAAGGCTGTAACATCTGGTCTCACAAATCTACCCCACCCATGAACTTATTGTAAGTGATCAAACACACAGTCTTGTGTCATTTTGCAGAAGCCTCATGTTCTCTGACTGCTTGTGTTCCACTTGAATGGATAGTGCTTTTCATGTACACATCCTGACGGTCACAAAACCAGTGCCAGCCCTTCCTCACTTTGAAAGGAGCATGATGTTCCCTTTGGTAACATCTCCTCTAAAAGCAGATGTGATAATCCCTTGCAATTCCGGCGTATTGTACCACAGGCAAACTGATGTAAAAGCTATCTCTATATACATTATACTCATTGTATAGGAAAGGGCCCAATAAATCCCACACAACTTTGCAGCAGTACCGATACTTGTAGGGGACCCTGGTGGATTCAATTAATGGTCCCTCCCTTCATAGAATCTAAAAGAAGAGGTGTATTCAGTGGTGCTTTCACATAACATATATTTTGACACCATATTTTATACTTTTGGAGGGTATGAACTGGCGGAAAGAGAGACATCATTAGCGACTCATATACTACCAAATCTTGTTTAGCGGTATATGCTCCTAAAAAGGATCATTAAAAAAATTTAGTAAAGGCCTCAATTTATATAGCCGGACATGACTTTTGTTGCTGTAAGAGGGTGTCTGGAGGTTGTCATTAAAATTAAGAAATTAATTAAGTATTTTGTATCTAGTTCGGGAAAATACCAGAAAAAATTGTATAGCATTTGATGCTCAATAAGACTGAATTAAAGGTTTTTTTTATGTGTTAAAGGGGTTGTCTCACTACAAGAATTGCTTTTTATGTTAAAGATCTTGCAAAAACAAGTCACTTTGCAATATATGTCCATTAACAGTGTCCTACCTATTCCTAGAAATCCGCTCTTGTATGGGCTGCATCAGCTCCTCAGGTCGCTATAGCTACAGACCTGTTTGATCTCTCCTGATAGGTTGCCAGCACTGGTTGCTATTGCTACAGACCTGGCTTCTACTGCAGCCTAGTGGAAGCCAGTACACATGCCCCTGAATTCAAAGTGAAACCAAGAAAACATGACTGAGGTAAGATGAATCAATGTAGTGAGACAACCCTCTTAAGGGTTATGTCCCCCAAAAAATTGAATTTCCCTTGTATGTGTGGGAGTCAAAATGTTAGCATAAGGAAACAAGGGTTTATCTGTGATGTACCGTGTGCCATACAAATTTGTTTCTTTAACAATATGGTCCACCATTTGGTTAGTAACAAAAGTTTTTAAAAAAATCCAGTGGTGAAAAATTACTGACAATAATATTTCTGCCAGGGGTGGCAAAAAATTACTTCGACTCGGGGTGAATGACATTGTAGGTATCCACATTGAATCCTTTTGGTGGTTACAGGGGCTGCACTTTCTACTGCACTTGACGTTGTGGCAACTACGCCATCTTCCCTACCATTGTTACTTATTTCAGAAGAATCACATTAATTGACACTTTCACTCTCGCTTTCATGTAGAAAATCAACCTCAGATATTGTATCAGTATCAGAATCTGAGCACAGCAGCTCATACGCTTCCTCAGTAGTGTACTTTCTGGAAGCCATAATGATTCTGTAATCTAAACTGCCAAAAGAAAAATAAAATGGTAACTAGCGGTTTATATTTTATTTGTTCCCAACCAAACACTAACAGCGACCTCTAACTCCTGTTACAACAGCACAATAGGCTGAACTAGATAGACGTTTGTCTTTTTTCGGCGTTACAAACTAAGAAACTATGTAATTTTTTTTTACTTTTTTAACTTTCTTTTTAAATTATTTTTTACTTTTTTTCTTTTTTCTTTATCACCTCTAAAGCCAACACCCTAAACCCAAGCCACAAAACATGAACTAATAGTGACCTCTAACTGCTGTTACAACAGCACAGCAGGCTGAACGGGATGGATGTTCGTTTTTTTTCAGCCTTATAAATTAAGTAACTATGTAATTATTTTATTTTATAACTTCTTTAAAAAAATGTACTTCACTTTTTTATCACCCTTAAAGCCCACACCATAAACCAAAAACAGCGAGCTCTAACCGCTGTTACAATACAGTTTATCCGTGTATGTCTCTGTATGTATATGTATGTACATACAATTGAAACCAGAAGTTTACATACACTATATAAAAATACACATATGCATGCCTTTCTCACTATCTGACATGAAATCAAAATAAACCTTACCCGTTTTAGGTCAATTAGGAACCAAAATTATTTATATTTGCCAAATGCCAGAATAATGAGAGAGAGCATTTTTTAAGCATTTTATTACTTTCTGCAAAGTCAAAAGTTTACATACATTTCATTAGTATTTGGTAGCTTTGCCCTTAAACTGTATGACTTGGGTCAAACATTTTGGATATCCTTCCACAAGTTTCTCACAATAGTTGGTAGGAATTTTGCCCATTCCTCCTGACAGAACTGGTGTAACTGAGCCATGTTTGTAGGTCGCCTTGCACAGCAGGACAGGAAAATAGTTTTCAATAAGTATGAATTACAAAGTTTCATATAATACAGTTGTGAGCCCTATAGGAAATAAAAAAAATAGTCCCAGTGAACCCCTTTAAGTCAAAGAAGAGGTGAAATTTCTAAATTAAATTTTTTTTTGCAGATTTTGAATTAAATTACATTATTTGCTGGAGCATTGTAACTATGAACAGAGAAATGCAAATAAATATCGGTTTTCCTAATTCTGTCTTTTCTAGAGATATCCCACATATGGCCCTAGTGCTCTATTTGACTCAACCACAAGCCTCATAATAAGAGGAGCACCTAATGGATTTTGGGGTCTCATTTTCATTAGGATTTTCTTTAGGCATCATTACAGGTTAGTGAACACCCTAAGGTGCTAAAACTTAATAAATACCCCTGAAAGATCTAATTTTAAAAACTACACCCCTTAAGGTATCTGTACAGTGGTGTAGTGAGTAGATTGACCTCTCATGTGTTTCACAGATTTTTCCTAATTATATCAAGATTTAGTACAAATTATTTTATTTTTACAAAGAATGTTGATAAAAAAGCACCTCAAAATGTATTACCCAAATTCTTCCAAGTTCAGCAATACCCTATATGCTTGGGCTCATTGCATGGCCTACAAGGGAGGGAGCGGTATTTGGCTTTTGGAACGTAGATTTTGGTGGGAGCCATGTTGCATGCGCAAAGCCCCCAAAGTACCAGAACAGGTGAAACCTTCTAAAAGTTACCCCAATTTGGATTCAACACCCCTCATGGATCTCATCTAGGGGTGAATTGTGCATTTTGGACCCTCAGGTGTTATTTTTATTGTTGACCCACGAAATTGAAAAAAAATGCAATTCTGCTTTCATTATTTGGGGTTAATTTTTACAGCGTTTACCATGCGGTACACATGACATGGTAACCTTATTATGCGGGTCGGTACAATTACAATGATATCAATTTCATATCCTTTTTTATGTTTGCTACTTTTACACAATAGAAATGCGTTTGTAAAAAATTGTGTTTTTAAGTTGTCATAGTCTGATAGCCATAACTCTTTTATTTTTCTGTATACAGAGCTGATTAAGGGTTTATTTTTTGTGGGATGAGCATATGTTTTCATCGGTACCATTTTGGGGTTCATATAATACTTAAATCACATTTTATCAAGGTTTATGGGAGGCAGAATGGTCAAAATACAGAAATCCTGGCAGTGTTTTTTATTTTATACATCAGTCACCATGTGATATGAATGACATGTTAACTTTACCCAGCAGGTCGATATAATTACAGCAATACCAAACATGTAATTTTTTACGTTTTACTGCTTTTACCTAATAAAAACACTTTTATTTAGAAAAGAAAACATGTTTTTGCATCGCCACAGTCTGAGAGCCATAACTTTTTTATTTTTCTGTGTACGGAGCTGCATGAAGCTTGTGTTTTGTGGGATGAGTTGATGTTTCCATTAATACCATTTTTGGGGAAACATGATTTATTGATTGCCTTACAATCCATTTTTGGGAGGCAAGATGAAGAGAATACAGCAATCCTGGTAATGTTTCTTATTTTTATTTTTTACAGCCCTCACCATGCAGTATACGTGACATGTTAGTTAAATTCTTCTGGGTGATACGATTATGATGATATCCAATTAATATCATTTTGTTGGGCATCGATGGAGGACAGAGAGAGTTTCCTCCCTCTGTCAAACTCCTTAGCTGCCGTGGTCGGTATTTACCATGGCAGCTAAGGGGTTATATGGCCAGGAGTGGAGTTTCTGATCGCAACTGCAGGAGCCCAGCTGTCAGTCACCGCTGGGCTCCCGCAGTGATTGCCCATGCACAGCTCCAGTGCCTGCACGATCACCAAGATGTTCCTGTACATCATGCACCATGATATACAGAAATGTCAAGGTGTTTTAAGAGGTTTAAGGGGTTTCCGTAACATACTGCTTCACTGACTCATGAGCTGCTTTACATTCAGTCTGCCTTTGTCAGGCTGTGGGTAGTTCTATAGCAGTAATTAACATATTTATCTCCCCTATAGCTAGTTGAGACATTACAAAGACGTAAGTGCAGGAGATTTAATCATCAGTAAACAAGGCTAGAAGTGCTCTAAGGAGTAAAAACAATTGCTTATTTGCAAACAAAAGATAATCTTGTAAGAGATAAAGCATATTCTCCTAGATTTAGCTCTATCCATGGTGACATCATTCTCTGCTCTCTGCCTTATTAGGAAGGAGGAAATGGTCGTAACCAGAGAAACCTGTGTGCACTCAGAGCAGATAAAATATCTCTTATCTCATTTTAATGTTAAACCAAAAGACCAATGTAATTTTAAAAAGTCTTCAATTACAACATAATAATAATTCAAGAACAAATGGCAAGAGCTGAAATGCCATTTCTGACTGGCAGGCTGATGATTTGTTGCTGGGTATGACAAGTTATGATAAACTTCACTTTGGTGGAGACAAAACCCAAATCTAAATCACAACACTAATCAGGAACAATTGCAATAACACTGGAGAACAGAGCCAGCAATGCAGTACCTTAATCATCTAGTGGTACTGAACAGCAAAGTGTCTCCTCAAATAGACCATCAATCCCGACATCATAAGAAGGGCCCACAGCAACGCCAAAGACTAAGAAGAGGTGCAACTGAGATGTACAGATCCATGAATAAGAGGCAGCCTGAAGAAAATCGAAGGAGCATTAGATTTTTATCAATCTGATGTAACTGACATCAGAGAATGCGGCTGTCAGCTGAGACCCACGGTGAAGCTAAAATTGTTAAGTAACAGCAATACAGACAACTTAAACATTGTAGAAATTTTGAGTAATTCTTTTTTTTAAAGTGATAAAATAACAATTTATAGCTTAGTTATTTGGTAAAAAATATAATTATTATACTGGATTTTAACAAAAGAATACATTGTTTATACAATTTTTATTCACATATACGACAAGGGCCATTTAAACAATTCTCTTTGCACAGTGTATTGTTCTGAAATTAATTTGCAAATTATCTTTGATAACAGAACAATACTAATGCTGCTAATATACTATCAGGATGAAATAATAAGAAACAAAGCACCAGACTGAATACAAGCATAAAGGTTGTCAAAAGGTATATACACGTCTGAGATTGTACAGTTGTGGATTCTTATAGCCCGCTGAGTTAGAATGACAACTCTGCTGTAATTATATGTTAATTATACTGAGTAACGCAAGCAATGTCAAAATAGAGTTAGAAGCAACAACTTTCAGAAAATGTGTTTAGGGGTGTGTTCACTTTACCAATCAGAGTGTTGCTGTTAAAGAGTTTACTTAGCTGTTTGACAGCCATTGTAGTTTTATTAATTTGACATGAATCTGTAGAAAAGACATCATGTGTGTTTTGTTTCTTTTTTTAAACACTCATTTTTTTTTCAGATACACCCTTCCTGTATTGTCTATTACACAGTACAGCAAATTGTATGTGATTTACGGCAGTTGAAATAAATGGGAGTTATGAGGGAAATATCAATAAATTAGCACAGTCTTAGTACACCCTTTTACAGATGGTGCTAAAACTACCATCTGCAAAAGGGTGAACTGATGATCAAGCCCCCTAGTGGGGACTTGATATTACTGTGGGGAAAAAAAGTTTTTAAAGAATAAAAAAATAATGTTCAAATCACCCCCTTTTGCCATTTTAGAAATAAAAAAAAAACAAAATAATAAAAAAAAGTCCTTAAAAGTCTGATCTATTAACATATAACACTATTTATCTGGTATGCTGAAGACTGTAGAAGTAAAAGGAAAAACAAAACAAAATTGTGGATTTTATGGTCATTTCACGTTCAGTAAAAATTATAATAAAAGTGATCCAAAAAATCGCATCTATCCCAAGTTCATAGGCGTAAGTACAAAAAAATTACTGGTCACAGAAAAAAATGAACCATATTATTTTGACTGTGGAGGGTTAAGGGGTTTAATGGAACCACATGTAAATTCTGCAAATTCAATGTTTAGAGAAAAAACACAGAAAAAAAATTGGATATTATTTACTCAAAATGTATTTGTGTTGGATGCCTAACAAAGTGCTGGGTAGCCCGCCTAATCTAATAGTATGGGCGTCACTAATAGGCTGTAAGCCAGCATGGTGCACCACACGTATCTGTATTTATGGCATCCTTCTGTATTGCCTTATTTATATGCAATTGTATTAACAGCAACCACCTCCCTCACGCATGGAGAGTATGTGAGAGGTTGTTCTATTGGTATTTTTGCATTTGTGCAATCTCCCCATGTATTATACTGTGGCTTTTCTGCATGCTGGTGTGAACAGGTATCAATTTACCGTGCAGTTTTTTTTTAATCATCTAATTGTCCCCCTAGTAGTGGGATTTGTGAGCTGCTGCTCAGCAATTAGCTGCACCTGTTTATTTTTCCCAAGTAACATATGGGCCAGAGTTGCCTGCTACTGGGTTCAGTCTCGTCCAGCCATTGAGCTGTAAATATTGCATTAGTAGTGTATTTTAAATTCAATGTTTACCAGCATATGGAAGAGTTAAAGAGGTTTTCTCACTACAGGTTTTTGCATATAACTGAGCTTCACTAATTTAGATTTTCAAATCCAGGGTCAAATCCAAGTCGCTCCTCCCAGTAGGCTGTCTTTCCTCACCTCATCATCATCAACAGGGGGATTATATTTATCATCAGTCATTTAGGACAACATTGGATCATTCAGAGATCCTCACTGAACTTCTGGAGTGTGTTTGCTGCACTGAAAGTAAAGGGGCCGAATAATATTGCACGCCCCACTTTTCAGTTTTTTATTTTTTTAGAAAAGTTTAAAATATCAAATAAATTTCGTTCCACTTCACAATTGTGTCCCACTTATTGTTGATTCTCACAAAAAATGTCCACATTTTATATCTTTAGGTTTGAAGCCTGAAATGTGGCAAAAGGTTGAAAAGTTCAAGGGGCCGAATACTTTCGCAAGGCACTGTATGTATTCACCTTAGGGTCGTCTACTTTGACTCGTGTGTTGCAGTGCCATCAGATTTCTCTATTTTTCATGAAGTCAGAAGAAGTAATATCCAGACTTCTCTGTTATGCTCATCCAACTACCTGCATTAATGACCCTATTCCCTTAGGCCTCATCCAGTCCCTCTCCCAAGCTGTCATTTCTTAACTAATTATAATTTTTAACTATTTGCTAAGATCTTTCCACCCTCCTGCAACCATACCATCATAACCCCTTTACTACAAAAGCACACTATGAACCAGTCCTGCACTGTTAACCACCAACCAGTCTATAACATGCCCTATATATGTAAACTCCTGGAATCCTTGGTCTACTCTCGTGTAATTCACTATCTTTCTGCTAACTTTCTTTCCTACCATTTACAATCAAGTTTATGAACTTTACACTCTACAGAAACTGTTCAAGCTAAAGTTTAGAATTATCTCCTGATGGTTAAATCTCAACACAAATACTGTTTGTTGCTTCTTCTATATCTCTCCGCATCATTCAACAATGTAGATCACCATCTTGTTCTCAGTTTGCCTAGTTCCAGCGGTCTTAGGGACATGGCACTTGGTTTTCATTATACCACTCCGACTGCTCATTTAGGGTCTCATCTGCCAGTTTTACTTCTCCTCTTCTTCTTGCTTTTGGGGTTTGTCAAGGTTCATTCCTAGGTCCTCCCTAGTTTTCACTCCACACAGCTGCCATTGGACAAACAGATTGGGCTCGCAATGCCATCTAAACGCTGATACACCCCTTCCCATGAATGCACCCCTGCATAGCTACAAAAACAATCATTATCTGCTGTCTCCAATATCATGTCCTCTCTCTATCAGAACTTATTCTTACTGAAACTTAATCTTCATGTCATCCCATGATATACTAACCAACCAAACCCAGATATTTTTGTTTTCGTGTTGATACCACCATAACTTTCAAGCAAAAGGCCCTTTGTCTTCAGGTCATACTAGACTCTCATATGTTCTTCAATCCCTATGTTAAATTCCTTGCCTGCTCTTGTCACCTACACCTCAAAAACATCTCCAGAATCCGCCCCTTCCCTACCATGCAAACAATAAAAACTGTTATTGTTACCCTTATATATTTTTGTCTTAATGTCTGTAACTCCATGTTTATCAGTATCCCTTTTTGTTGGCTCTACCCTTCACAGCAGCCAGGCTCATCTTTCTCTTCAGCTGCTATACCAATACCTCCACCCTTTGGCAGTCACTGCACTGGTTGACCATTCATTACAGAATCCAGTTTAAACTAGTCACTTTCACTTATATAGTTCTCCACCGTACTGCACCTCCTTTATGTCTGTCTACCACCCTTCCGTTCCTCCATCATCCAAACCTTTCACTCCTACAACTTACCAAGATCCCTAATTGCAATTCCCTTCTTGAGTCACAAACATTCCTGACACTCCATGCACTTACGTGTATTCAACTTTGTATATCCACTACTCACGGAAAGTTAGGGATACTTGGCTTTTGGATTTATGGAAAACATCAAAATTTCACGCTACAGTGATATTTTATCCAGAAAGTAGGGCATTTAAGTTGTAGCATGCAATGTTAATTTTCTCATCTGAAATAATTTAATGAAACAAAAGCCAACAACAGTGGAGGGTATAAACCATCAAAAATGTCAATGTCTCAGTAACGTGTCATATGACCTTGAGCATCAATTACAGCTTGACAATGACTTTTCATGTAGTTCACAAGTCGATTTATAGACTGCTGAGGCACAGCATCCCACTCTTCTTAAAGAGGGCACCACAGGTCATTGAGGTGCAGAGGTACTGAGTTACGGGTTTCTACACAGTGATCCCACAGGTTTTCCATGGGGTTCAGATTTGGAGTGCAGGCCTCTCCATTTTGATGTACTCCACAGCCTCGAACAGCCATTCCCTAATGAAATGACCTCAATGAGCTGGAGCATTTTCATCCATGAAGATGAAATTAATCCTGTGGTGTTCATGCAGAGACACAATGACTGGATTAATGATGTTATTCAAGTAGTAGAAGCTTGTCACTGTACCATTCACAAAGTGTAGGGCAGTTCAGTATTGACTACACACACCTACCTACACTGTAACACTACCACCAAAGGCTCGTCTGGTGACATCAGTTGATGTCTTCGGGATCATTTGTGGCCATCACTTCTGTTCAGAGTGAATCAACTTTCATCACGGAAAAACACTGAAGACCACTGGTCCCTCGTACAGTGTAGATACTCCCTGGCCCACACAAGGTGATGCCTGGTGGTGTGGTCAAGCACCCTTGCCTGTCGTCTAGCACACAGACCATGCTGATGTAAACGTCACTAATGGTCTGACGTGACACTTGGTTGCCTTTTATCTCCCTTAAACGTGCCTGTAGTTGTGTAGTATTCATCATCCAGTTCTGCAGTGCATTGTTAACAATGAAGAGTTCATCAGTTTGTGATGTAGCCAAAGGAGGTCCACATCTTTGCCTTTCTGTGACTCTTCTAGTGTCTCTGCATCTCTGTTGCAACCTCAGTCTCATGATGTCAAAATGTGAACCGCATAATGAGGAGGACTGCATCAATCCCAATTCAAATTGATCCTCTAAATTCAGGGATCAAACACCTGTTGGGAATATTGCCATTAAGCTCCTCGTTAGACTATATCTACACAGCAAATATCCGTCGGTATTTTAATATCATCATACCGCTTTTTTGGGCGGATTTGCGCAAAAAAAACATGTTCAGTTTTCGGATTTCCCACCGGCCCGGTACATTGACTGTACGGGAATCCACTGAAAGACAGAACATGTTCCAGTGGAGGGCTGGTGGTTTAGAAATCCCACAGTAGAAAATCTGTGTTGTGTAGACTACAGCACAGATTTTCTATTGCTGTCTATGGGCAATAGTTACAGTCAGATTTTTGCAGATTCTAAATACTGAATCTGCTTAAAAAATCAACTGTAATACTGTGCTGTGTAGACATAGATTTACAGATCAGCAGTTGTGCAAAAATTTCTGAACGATTAAACAGTTGGACATGTGCATTCTAAAATTAAGAGATGGTCTAATTTAGTGTATTTAATTTTTTTTTTAAAGAAATTCTATGTACATCCTGAATTTTTAACCAAAAGCCAAATATTCCTAACTTTTTTTGAGTAGTGTACATACTGCCTGGGTGGCAAGTTCATCCACTTTTATGTCTACTTCCATAAATATGGAAGATGGCTGGGCCACCATCTAAATAAAGAGCTCCTCACTTGTCTCACCCATATATCCACTTACATTGTAAACTCTTGCGAGCAGGGTCCTCATACCTCTTGAATGATCTGTTAATAGAAGTTTTGTTACTATTTAATGTTGGTTTTGTCTGTACTTATACCCTCTGCATTTTACAGAGCTGCACATATGTTGATGTTATGTAAAGATTATTATAAACAATCAAACTTATCAACTAGTGCATTAAAGTAGTTTTCTCACTACAAACATTTATCTGTATTTTTGGGGACAGTAAAAATTGGTTTGTATTAAGTAAATGATTTAGTATAGCAGCTGTTACCTAATTTGCATGCTTAGTACAATTTCTTCAACCTCGGGTCAAGACACACCCTTTGTGCTGTGACTAGGCTGTCTGTAATCTATGTCACCTCTATAGGTCAGTGTTCCCATTCTCTTCCTCTCACTCCCCCCTGAGCTGTGTTAAACAGGATGCCTGTGCTCTTCTCTGCTCCTCAGCTTCTCTGGCTTTCATCCAGGAGCTAGATCTGAGAGGTCAAATGGTGCCTATGCCTCTGCTCCTCTCCCACTGACAGCTCTAATGTGAAGGATATAGGCAATTACTAAGTCTTGTTAGCTGCCAGATTCACTCTCCCCACCCATGTAACACACCCTTATACACTCTGCTCCCCCCTCTTTTTTCAGGCAGGTGGTAGCGGGGGAGCAGTTTGCATTTCTCACATTTATTTAATCATTTTAGGTGTCAAAATGTCCCTGTGCCATCCTGGTCTCATCGGGTTTGGAATTTAAGGCATTTTTCTTCCCATGTGCTTCTTAGCTATGTCTGTCCCCTGCAGGGTTGTGTGCCAACATAGAAATTATAGGGCTGTTATTTATGTGACACTGGCTGTACATAACCAGAATTGTATTAGGGAGGCACAGATAGAAGTATAGGTAGGTAGGAGAGAGAAAAAGAGTTATGGTTATGGCATGGTGGTAATATTGGTTTGAAAGGGCTATTCACTGACAGATAGCAGGTATCTTGACATTTTATATGCATGTGGTGCACCGTGGTTATTCTGTCACAATGTAGTGGAATGGTGATATTCTGCAGTCAATTTTATTTGTAGGGGCTATTCACTGACAGATAGCAGGTGTATTGTCTTTTATTATACATAACTACCACATAGTGACTGAATAATACCACCATGCCATAACACGTACCATCATCACATGCATTTTAAACATCAATATACCTGCTTTCAGTGAATAGCTCCTACAAAGAAAAATGACTGCAGAATATCACCAATATTAACTCCATGCCATAACCACGTATCACCACCTCATGCATATTAAATATCAATAAACTTTTAATACACCTGTGGTTATGGAATTGTTGTAATATTCAGTCATTATGTGGTGGTGATACATGATATTCTGCAGTAACTTTTCTTTGTAGGAGCTATTCACTGACAGGTAGCAGGTATATTGATGTTTAATATGCAGGTGTTGGTGGTACCTGGTAATGGCATTGAGGTAATATTCAGTCACTATGTGGTAGTGGTGATACGGAGAGGTGTCAGGGCTCTTTTAGGAGATAGGTGTGGGTCCCAGATCTGCACCTGTCAGACACTGATGGCATAGCCTAGCGACATGGCATTAATACATAAGAAGACAATGCTGATGATAAAGTATTTTCTTTAGAGATGTAATGTATGTATGTCAAGTTTGTTGTGTGTGTGAAATTGATGGGATTACCAGGGGGTAAATTAATAGGAACAAAGGGTGCCCTCGGGAATATAAGTGGGGGGGGGGAGAAAGAAAATTAAAAGGGTGGAAAACTTTGTCATTAGATGTAGCCGAACATGGCAGCGCTGATCGCAAATTGAAATTAGAATAAAGGAAGAGATGTGGGTCTTGTGCAGCTCTGTGACAGGATTTCACTTTCTGTAATATTAGGGTCTGTATTGATAACTGTTTACACCAATGCAGGTGTTCTAATTGCAAGGATTACTAGTGGAACCTGGGAGGGAGGTCACAGCACTCCAGACATGACAACTGACCATTGCAGGAGGTCTGGAAATCTGTGATATCCACGCTCTACCACTGCTCACACAAAATGAAGAAGAGGACTCAGGAGGGAGCAGGAACAGTGTGGGGGCATGATGATGTCACTGCTCTTCAGTGAGGAGCGAAGACCACTTCTACTGGAAGAAGAGCCAAGCCCCTGCATTTGAAAGTCTAAGCTATTGAAACTACTCAGATACCTGCAAACCCCCACCCCTTAAAACCAAGTGAAGTGAATAACATTTATTATTTTACGTTAGGAAGCAAGTCAGTTCTTGGAAAGAGCATGTATTGGATAGCTAAAAAAAAATTTGTGTGGTGAAATTGAAAAAAAAAAAACAGTTCAACTTTTTATTCATTTTTATATGGGAGTTACAGTAACCAAAAAATTTAATTCTGGCATTTTTTGGGTGTTCACCATACAGTATAAATAACATATGTATTGCTTGCTCTTATACAGATGCAGCAATACCAATGAAGTAACTGCCAATACCTGAGTTTTTGGTAATATTTACCAAAACCTCCATCGCTTACACTATATCCTGCAGTACTTGTGTACTACAGTATATCATCAATTTAATGATCTCCTATTACACTCTGTGCCTCTGATTGGGAACCATCATCATCTTCTGAAGCTCAGTGGCTAAACATCTACCCTAGTCTACCTTTTCTGGGGTAGTTCCCATGAGAGACAGTTTCATCATGGCTTTGGATGGTTTTAAAACTACACTTGCAGATATTTTTAAAGTTTATTTAATTTAATGGTTTTTGCCATAATATGGATTAGGCTAAGCACTCTATGGAATGGTGTACCAATCCTACCTCGGCACAGCACAATTAATGGTCTCATACACATTATGAAAGCAAGAAATTTGCTATTGGCAAACCATTTCCAGTGACTATCTCAGGAAGCTGACTGAAAGAGTGCCAAGAGTATCCAAAGTTGTCATCAAAGCAAAAAGGAGGTAATTTTAAGAATCTAAAATCTAAAATTTATTTTGGCTTAACAGCCATTTAATTCTATATGGATTAGCTCACAGGTTTCTACACTATAGAAAAAAAATAATGAAAAGAAGTGGTGAAATTGGTTGGTACCCTATTGTTAAATAAAGAAAACCCACAATCCTCACTGAAACAACTTGAAACTGACAAAAGGAAAAATAAATTTCAATTTGCTAAAAATTACTAAAGAAATCAGACATTGCTTTTTGAATTCAAAGGGTTCAAGTGAAACCTTTTAGAAAGCAAACAGTCCTAGACAAAAATTCTGGTACCCTTAAAGGGTTTTTCCCAAGACTTTTAACCCCTTCTTGTGGCATGGTCATAATTTTTTGGAATCCTTGCCTAACAAGAGCCATAACTTTTTTATTTGAAACAAGAAGAAAAAAAACCTTGCACCATATTTGCGTGGGTTTTATTTTTATGGCATTCATGTGTTATCTTTATTCTTCAGATCAATATGATTCTGGTGATATGTAGGGTTTTCATTTTGATTTGACATTCTCTAACGATTAACTCTGCAACCAATAACTTTTTGTTTTTTAGTGTAATGACCTCAGGGCTAATTTTTTTGTGGGGGAAAGTGTAGTTTTTACAGGTACCATTTTTGTATACATGCAGCTTTTTGATCACTTTTTATTCTAATTCTGTAGAGATGTGAAATGACCAAAAAACTGCAATTTTTTTTCATCTACAGTGCTCAGCGTAAGGGATGTTATAATTTATCAAAGTTTTATGGAAGTGGCAATATCAAGTATATCTAACTTTTTTTATTTGTAAACATTAAAAGGGGCAATTTTAACTTTTAATAATTTTGTAGTATGTTTTTATACATTTAAAACTTTATTTTTCTTCACACTTGTTCAAGCAGTCCCCCTGAAGTACCTGACCACTAGGGGGTTCAAACACTTGTATATCCTTCTGCCGATCGGAGTGAGGAACGGTGCCGGCTTAGATCCCTGCTGTTAGCAGTGGGTCCAGCTGTAATAATCAGCCAGCACCCACTGCGTATAGAGCCGGCTCACTCGCTGATTGGCATGCTGACTTAAGTTTATTTCACATGTCGGTAAGAGGTCAAAGAACTCATTTGCACCTCCCACAGTAATCAAATTAACCCATAATTACCTCTCTTATCACCACCATTGCCACGCTGCCAGAGCTCTAGTTTTCTCCTCCACCAATTTGCATGTACGGCATGTGACAACGGAGGTCAGCGATTGATTGCAGCATTATGTGATCCATGAGTGTGAGGTCATCAGTGAGAGACCGGGGGGAACACTGGAGCTCACGAAGCACTGGAATGCTGGTGTTGGAAGAGGTAAGAATAGGTTAATTTTCTATACTACTACAGTGGGAGGTAGGAGGGAAGTTTCTAAAAGTCTTGTAAAACCTCTTTAACATAATATCTTGTTCCACACCTATTGAGGCAATCCCTGCAATACATTTCTGCAACTCTTAATAAGACTTCTGTATTTGTCTACAGGTATTTTGGCCCACTAAGAATAGTCCAATGCTTTGCTCATAGCTATTCATGTTTTAGCTGTGAGTGTTGGGTCAATATCCTGTTCGAGTACCCATGACCTGCGACTGAGACCAAGCTTACTGAAACTGGACAGCACATTTCATTCCAGAATGCCTTGATAGTCAGGATTTCATTGTAACCTTCATAAATTCAAGACGCTGTATGCCAGATGCAGCAAAGCCTCCCCAAAACATAACAAAGACTCCTCTATGTTTCACAGTAGGTACAATGTTTTTTCCAGCACCTTGTTGAATCTATGCCACGAAGAATTGAGGCAGTTCTGAAGGCATAAGGGGGTCCAACCCGTTACTAGCATGGTGTACCTAATAAAGTGGCCGGTGTGAGTGTATATACGTCCCAACATCTTAATCCGTCTAATGCGTTTCCCCCCACATCATGGAAGGGTTTCATCAGTGACCAAAAAAGGGTATAATAGCCATCTTACTACTGTCAGAAAGGCAAACACACTGGTGACTAAAATGATGATTAAATTAGTAAATGACAATATAAGGTCACAGATAGATGTAAATTTTTATATACCGATAATGTGCACATAATGATGAGGGGTTAGAAAAAATAAGAGACATGCTCACGATCCTAGCGTCACAGAGTAGATGCTAATAGGTAACCCCAGTAGGATGCCAATATAGTTTTCACTCCAACCCATAAATTGCCATACCAATGATAGCTCCATGATGATGGATCATGAATAGTGGCATAATAGGCTGTATGCCAGCGTGGTGCACCACACATATCGGCATTAATGGCACCCTTTTGTATCGCCTTATCTATATGCAATTATAATACCAGCAACCACCCCCCTCATACATAGAAGGCTGTGTGAGTGGTTGTCTTATCAGTATTTTTGCATTTGTGCAATCTCCCCATGTATTATACTGTGGCTTTTCTGGTGTGAACAGGTATCAATTTAATGTGCAGGTTTTTTTTATCATCTAATTGTCCCCCTACTGCTCAGTAATTACCTGCACCTGTTTATTTTTCCCAAATAACACAGGGGCTTGTGTTGCTTCCTACTGGGTTCAGTTTTTAGGCCAGCCATTGAGGTGAAAGTATGGCCTATGCAGTTTCTTTGAGTAAAAAATGTCCCATTTTTCTGTGATTTTTCTGTGAATTGTTATTATAGGGATTCGCAAGAATTGAGGAGCCTTGTCGGGGCTTGTGAGCTTGCATATAGTGGCCACTGTATCAACTAATACCTCATATTTGATAGTTTTCCAGTATTCTTTTTGCCCAAAAGTACCAGGGAGCAGAGGGACTCTGTATTTTGTGTTGGACACCTAAAAAGTGCTGGGCAGCCTGCCCAATCAAATAGTAGTGGCCGTAAGCCAGCAGGGTGCACCACACTTATCTGCATTAATGGCACCCTTTTGTATTGCCTTATCTATATGCAATTATAATACCAGCAACCCCCCTCATACATAGAAGGCGTGTGAGTGGTTGTTTTATCGGTATTTTTGCATTTGTGCAATCTCTCCATGTATTATAGTGTGGCTTTTCTGCCTACTGGTGTGAACAGGTATCAATTTAATTTGCAGTTTGTCATCTAATTGTCCCCCTAGTGGAGGGGTGTGTGAGCTACTGCTCAGTAATAACCTGCACCTGTTTATCTTTCCCAAGTAGCACAGGGGCTTGTGTTGCCTCTTACTGGGTTCAGTTTTTAGTCCAGCCATTGAGCTCTAAGTATGGCCTGTGTTGTGTTTTTGAGTAAAAAATGTCCCATTTTTCTGTGATTTCCCTACACAATGAATGGATCATCTGCTCATTGTCTTCCAATTAATACATGCATGTAGGCCATGAAAATACCTAAGTTGTGGTAATTACAATGTTAAGTTTTGTGGTTTATCACCTTTATTCAGCTAATAAAGCCTGAAGGAACAGTCTTTAATTACCAATAATCTCTAGGTTTAGGACCATTTTGTTTAACGGTTTAAAGCTTACTTTAAGAGCTAAAGCTCAGCAGAAGTTCATAATATAATAAAGGAAAAATTTCCAGTAAGACCTAATTAAAACTATTATTGTAGTTTTATACATCACTTTTATATTGATATATAGATGCAAGTATTGTAAAATGAAGGGAGACTAGGGGATTAGCGCTCTTGCCTTTCAGTGCTGTGGCATTAGGTTCAAATGCCACCAAGCAGGTCTGCAAGCAGTTTGTACATTTTCCATGTTTTTGTGTAGGTTTCCTCCAGGTACTTTTATTTCCCCAACTCTCTAAAAACATTTTGATAGGTTTACCTGGAATTGTTGAGCCCAAATGGCCTTTCAAAAGCCATAACTTTTGTATTTTTTCATCAACAGTGGGGGAAAATAAGTATTTGATACACTGGCAATTTTACAAGTTTTCCCACCTAAAAAAACGGAGAGGTCTGTAATATTTATCATAGGTGCACTTCAACTGTAAGAGACAGAATCCAACACTCCAACCTCTCCACCTTTTTTTATTTGTAAAATGTCAAAAGTGTTTTTTTTTAGATATATTGCACAACAGTACATAATAATGGCTCTCTAGTTGCTGGGTGTAATAGGATTAGTCAGATGGCAGTCATGGAGGCTAGAGATGGGCGAATCGATTCTAACGAAGTGGAACTCGTTTAGAATTTCAGGAAAACTTTGGTTCTGCACAAAGCCAAAGTTTAGGGTGATTCGTGGGAACGAAGCGTCTGTTTTATTGGCAAAATGGCCACGAGCACATGGCGTTACATGGGGCAGAGAACTCTGGGAAGAAGAAAGGAGCACCCTCAATGACATGTGCAGACATGAAGCCAATCAGCGACCGGCGGGCTTCTGTGACGTCACCGCACTATAAATATGGACGCCATCTTAAATCCTCACACTTCTCATGGTCTGTCCTGGCATAAGCATCGAGCTGCTGCTGCACTATATTGAACTCCTAAAACAAACTCGTTTTATCAGAAACTGGGGGGAAAGACCATTACAAGTGTGTGTCATTTGCACACTTGTTATTTAACCTGCGTTATTATTTTCTTGTAGTTTGTGGAGTATTCTCCCTAAAGTCCAGGGTGGTTGTACTTCTGTCCCATATATGCCTAATTTACATCTGGTTGTTCTGTAGTGTATTTAAAACCGAAGGCTTAATTTAACCCCTTGATTGTGGGTTAATTCCCCTTAAAATATATGGTGTCTTTTTTATTTTGTCCAATATACGCCAAATTTACATCTGTTTTTTATGTCCAATATTTCATACACAAGGCTTAATATAACTTCTTGATTGTGCGGTAATTTGGACAAAAATACAGGGTGTCTTTACTTTATTGTCCTCTATACGCCTAATTTACATCTGTTTTTTCTGTACGATATTTCATACACAAGGCTTAATCTAACTTCTTGATTGTGCGGTAATTTGGACAAAAATACAGGGTGTCTTTACATTATTGCAAAACAAAGAGAGGGGAACCAGGAATAATGGACTAGTTCCCGAAACGCATCGGCATCTGTGCGACGTTTACATGTCATCCACATGAGCTGTGACTGCCACTTTCCGTCCATGCACCTTTTTTTTTGGAATCAGCATATTTTAATGAGGATTTAATAAAGCAATTGAATTTTATTCCTACTACCTCATTGGGCTGAATTTTCCTTTTCCTCCTCGGTGTGAAGCTGGCTTGCACTGCGAGTGCATTTGTTTGCTGGTCTTTACATTATTGTCCTTTATACGACTAATTTACATCTGGTTTTTCTGTACAATATTTCATACACAAGGCTTAATCTAACTTCTTGATTGTGCGGTAATTTGGACAAAAATACAGGGTGTCTATTTTTTGGTTCCATATATGCCTAAATTACATCTGGTTGTTCTATACGGTATTTCATACCCAAGGGTTAATTTAACCTCTTGATTGTGGGGGTAATTTGGAGTAAAATACAGGGTGTGTGTATTTCTGCCACATACACGCCTGAAATCCATCAACTTCAGACCGGTGGGAGTATTTTAATCTGTGGCCAAGAGTTAATTCACTTTTTGTGGAGAATTCTGTATCAAATCCAATGTTTGTGTATTTCAGCCCTACATACATCTCAAATCCAGCCACTCCAGTCTCTTGGCATATTGCTGTGGCAAACAGTAATTTTTTTCAATTATTGTGGTGATTCTGTTGATACATGTAGAGTCCCCCCAAAAGAGTGAAGAGGGTGTCATCAGTAATTTTGTATTGACGGCAATAATAATTTTGCCATTCCTTTGATCCTTCAGTGTCCGCTTTCAAATGGTCAATAATCCATCATTGCTAAAGCCAAAAAGAAACAGGAGTTGATCCCAAAAATAATTAAATGGAATATTTGCATGTCTTCTGTGTTTTGTATCCACTCCTGCTTTTGGCTAACTACTCATCTGACAATCCTGATACAAACAAAGGACCATGTCATACTAGCCTTACGGCTTCTCCAAAAACACAATCGGTTGTGTTTGTCCTTTTAATTCCTTGTGACAGATTAAAAGAAGGGGAAAACCAAACATAGTGGCAACGTCAGAGTGGTGGAGGGTGGACATAGCATTAGAAAACCATAGTGTGGTCGTCTGAGAGAGTGGTCAGTTGGCAGCAGCATGAAAAGGCCACAGAGTGGGAAATGACAGATTGTGAAGGTGGCAACAGCATGATTTGGCCACAGACTGGCAGAAGTACATAGTGTGGAGGTGGCATCAGCAACAGCACCAGGCCCTAGAGTGGCACAATGTCATAATTTTGAGGTGGCGGCAGCTTGGTGACATAATGAGGAGGTGGCAATAACAGCAACATCAAGCCAGAGAGTGACATGGTGACATTGCCTGGAGATGACAGCAGCAGCATGAGGAGACCTGAGTGGTGAGGTGGCAGCAGCATCAGAAGGCTACATAATGGCCCAGTGAAGAGTGGGGATGTGGCTGGCAATACCAGTCCCGTGTAAAGATGTGGGTGGTTGAAGGAGCAGCTGGCAGCAGATGTGCAGGTGGGTGGCAGCATCAGACTATTAGCTGAGGCAGGTAGCCAAAATAATCCAGGGTTCAGGGTCTGCTCCAGGTGCTGCTGCTGGTGGGAACCTAAATCACTATGGGGTGAAGAAAGCTGCTCATCAACAACTCCAGACTCAGGTTGCTGCTGATGGAGCTGGTACTGCTCCTAACCCCCCATCCCTCCACAGCAGCTGAGCAGCTGTGGCAGTGGTACATGAGCGCTGATGAACCACGCGGTCAGACCTGCTAGAGGATCGACAATGGCGCAGATAGGGAGCGACCAACTGATTACATAGGATGACTCTATAGTACTTGAGAGAAGTTATCCTTCTGCCGGATGGTGACAATTCATCTGTAACTAGCCAGGCAAATCAGCATGTAGCTGGCCATCTGCGCAAGAGACTCTGAGGGACTCCATGCCTCCATCTCAACTGTATACTGCCACGGTGTGTCTGGGTCATCCGCCTCGTCTTCCTAGTCCTCTAGCTGCTCATGCTCTTCTCCTGTCACCTGAATAAAAAATAACTCATTGTTTTTTTTTGCCATGGAGGGTGTTCACCCCCCTCAATATTTTTACTGGGGAGGGTGGGATGGGTCAAGAGAACGATTCCCTTATCCCTTAGATGCTGCTGCTGCATTTACAGTGCTATTTAAGGGGTTAAAATGACAGGATTAGAGCTATCCTGGCTACCAGCAGCAGGTTCTAGATGTAACTAACAACCATTGCCTTTCAAGTATAGAGCAGTTTTAGTGAATGAGCCCACTTCCTATCTATTAAAGATCTCATGGCGTAACGATATGTCATATGTCGGTGCGGAAGTTCATGACAGCATGTTGTGTCTATCTGAGTAGATTTCTGAATGATATTTTCCTATAATTCATGGTCTGCATAGCAATATGAATGTGACCGTGGTACTGCATAAGGAAAAAAATCCACTGTGGCTGCTGTTTTTACTAGGACTGTATGCTATTTGTTCAGACCTTCACATTCCATAAGTTACTGCATGTCCCAGCAATGTGCTATTAAAGAGGTGATAAAACGTATGAATCACAGGCATCAATCCCATCAGGTAAGGAAGTATTTATTTGCCCCTTTGCAATGATCAGTTCCTACTTCTAACTAATAAAAATATGAAGAATGTTATGGAATCAAATATGCCTAGAAGAAAGAGATGCTGCTAAAATAAAGAAGATTCAGAGACATTCTTCGGGTGCACTGTGGTTTTATTGATGCAAACAAATTCATAATTGCTTAAAAAAATCATTTGTTAAACTAATAACTGATGGCAAATCTGTTGCTAATCGCATCTGAAGACCCCGAGTCTTGATTACAACAAGGATATCAACACCACAGTGCAAGGCAATTCTTTAGAAAAATACACTACTTCCGTGAAAACAGCTGTAGTATTCCTTTCTTCTGAGAGAAACTCTTTGTGGATCTGGTTAATATAAACAAGCATTAGATAACACAACACAAACTAAATTAAAAAGAATCTCAAGCAACCAGCAAAGCATTGTTTAGTGTACAGTACTGCTGAATTCTAATAGTTTGCCATTGGCTAAGTTATGAACGTATCAGACTATTAGTTTATCATGATAACACACTAACAGCCTGGATTGTTATTGGATAGGAATACAATTTACCTCTTCAGACACTAGTAACATGCGTTTCAGGACAACATCCCTTAATCATAGTGTGACATTAGAAAGACAGTATCCCTTTTTGGTATGAAATGACGGGGTCACATGACTAGTGAACTCTCTATAAACTGAATTTAAAACACAACGGTAAAATTAAAAACAATACTACATGTTACAAAAACAAATAGAAGTTCAATATTGAAACATTATGTCATGTAGTTTATTCAAACCAGCCGGGTTTCTATTGTTAAGGCGAAATATCCACCAGGCTTTCCTAGAGAGTGATTTTTTTGCGGAGATCTCCTCCTCGTAACGCCCTGTGGACTTTATCTATGCCTATGAATGCAAATTATTTAGTATCCCCAGAATGATATTCCAAAAAATCCAGTGATGCCATAGAAATGCCAACCGTCTTACGCGCATCAGAGATATGTCTATGGATCCTCTGTTTCACATTGGTAGAAGTACATTCCACATATTGCACAGAACAGTCAATACAGGCGATCAAATAAATAACCGATCGTGTGTCTCACCTGTAGACATCGATGAAAAAATTTTGGAACGTGTATGTATGAGCAAGATGTACATCTGCTGTGTCCACAGCAGTAGGAACTAGTTGTATGTAACCAACCACTGGAAGATTTTTTTTCCCCAGAGTTAAACAGGGTGAAAGAATGAAACCTAAAGATGGAGCTTTCCTCTAAACATATCCAATATTCCCCTAAATGATGTTACTCACATATAAAAATTACAGATTATTTTTTACAATGGTCATTTTTTTACAAAGGTTTTCCCTGGGAATAGAGGCTACATAGACTGCACTCTTTCCAAAATTCTATTGGAAAGAGTGCAGTCTATGTAGCGTCTTAAAATCTTCTGACTACCTTCCCCCGGTGTTTTTAAAAAATAGCATTTGTAGAGAAATTACGCTTGGTATGAATAAGTTCACCTACAAGTATATTCTCCACCACATGTAGAGGGTGAGACGACAAAGCCATCAATATTGTATTTCTCGCTTAATGGAGCAACTAGCACTCCCTCACCAGAAATTTCCGTAAGGGGAACATCCAAAAATGGAGCAAGCCTCAGAAAAATCTCATCCCAAGCGGAAAATCTCACCCGCATTGATGTGCCGCATCACTGGAGGTAAAAGTGACCATCAAATGAAAAATAATTATTTACTAGCAAAAACTGAATTCCCATGACAAATTTGTTGATGATTTCCGAATACCAGCTGTATTTTTTTAAAAAAAGTTCCAGAACAGAAATTGCCTTGTCATGCGGAATCGAGGGATATAATAATCTGTAATTTTTATATACACAAGAGAATGTGCGTAACATCATTAAGGGGAATGTTAGATGTGTTTTGAGAAAAGCGCCATCTTTAGGTTTCATTCTTTCGCCCAGTTTGTTCAACTCTGGGAAAAATTTCCAGTAGTTGGTTATATACGACTGGTTCCTACTGCTGTGAACACAGCAAATGTCCATCCTGCTAATACATTACCGTTCATAAGTTTAGAGTCAATTTCATTATTTTTGAAAGAAAAGAACAGTTTTTTTCAATTAATCTAACATTAAATGAATCAGAAATACACTCTATACATCGTTAATGTGGTAAATGACTATTCTAGCTGCAAACGTCTGGTTGGTAATGCAATGTCTACATAGGTGTATAAAGGCCCATTTCCAACAACCATCACTCCAGTGTTCTAATGGTACATTGTGTTTGCTAACTGTGTAAGAAGGCTATTTGATATTTTGAACACCCTTGAAAACACTTATACAAGTATGTTAGCACAGCTGAAAACGTTTTTGCTGATTAGAGAAGCTATAAAACTGACCTTCCTTTGAACTAGTTGAGAATCTGGAGCATTACATTTGTTGGTTCGATTAAACTCACAAAATGGCCAGAAAAAGATAACTTACATGTGAAACTTGACAGTCTATTCTTGTTCTGAGAGATGAAGGCTATTCCATGTGAGAAATTGCCAAGAAACTGAAGAATTCCTACAACAGTGTGTAATACTCCCTTCAGAGGAGAGCACAAACTGGCTCTAACCAAAGTAGAAAGAGAAGTGGGAGGCCCCGCTGCACAACTGAGCAACAAGACAAGTACATTAGAGTATCTAGCTTGAGAAATCAATGCCTCACAGGTCCTCAACTGGCAGCTTCATTAAATAGTACCCGCAAAACGGCAGTGTCAACGTCTACAGTGAGGAGGTGACTCCAGGATGCTGGCCTTCAGGGCACAGTGGCAAAGAAAAAGCCATATTGGAGACTGGCTAATAAAAGGAAAAGATTAATATGGGCTAAAGAACACAGACATTGGACAGAGGAAGATTGGAAAAAAGTGTTATGGACAGACGAATCGAAGTTTGAGGTGTTTGGATCACACAGAAGAACATTTGTGAGATGCAGAACAACTGAAAAGATGCTGGAAGAGTGCCTGATGCCATCTGTCAAGCATGGTGGAGGTAATGTGATGGTCTGGGGTTGCTTTGGTGCTGGTAAAGTGGGAGATTTGTACAAGGTAAAAGGGATTTTGAATAAGGAAGGCTATCACTCCATTTTGCAACGCCATGCCATACCCTGTGGACAGCGCTTGATTGGAGCCAATTTCATCCTGCAACAGGACAATGACCCAAAGCACACCTCCAAATTATGCAAGAACTATTTAGGGAAGAAGCAGGCAGCTGGTATTCTATCTGTAATGGAGTGGCCAGCACAGTCACCAGATCTCAACCCCATTGAGCTGTTGTGGGAGCAGCTTGACCGTATGGTATGCAAAAAGTGCCCATCAAGCCAATCCAACTTGTGGGAGGGGCTTCTGGAAGCATTGGGGGAAATTTCTCCAGATTACCTCAGTAAATTACCAGCTAGAATACCAAAGGTCTGCAATGCTGTAATTGCTGCAAAGGGAGCATTCCTTGACGAAAGCAAAGTTTGAAGTAGAAAATTATTATTTCAAATATTATTTCTAAC
Source organism: Phyllomedusa bahiana (assembly GCA_025379985.1). NCBI lineage: Eukaryota > Metazoa > Chordata > Amphibia > Anura > Hylidae > Phyllomedusa > Phyllomedusa bahiana. Next base: position 192,270 of record JAODAL010000622.1, on the reverse strand, counting down.
CTTGTCAATGTCTGGACTATATTTCTATTCATTTTGCAACTCATTTGATTAATAAAAGTATGAGTTTTCAGGGAAAACACAAAATTGTCTGGGTAACCCCAAACTTTTGAACGATTTTGTACATACAAGTTTCAAATTTTTTATAATCGATGTCTACAGGTGAGACATTTGAGATTTTTTTCATATATTAATTGTAACATATGATCGGTTATTTATTTGATCACCTGTACTGACTGTTCTGTACAATAGGTGGGATGTACTTCTACCAGCCTGAAAGAGAGAATTCATAGACATAACTCTGATGCACGTAAGACATTTTTTGGAATATCATTCCAGGAATACTAAATAATTTGTATTCACAGGCATAGATAAAGTCCACAGGTTGTTACTAGGAGGAGATTTCTGCAAAAAAATTACTTTAATGGGAAGCCTGGTGGATATTTCGCCTGTACACTAGAACCCTGGCTGGTTTGAATAAACGACATGTCATAATGTTTCAATATTGAACTTCTAAATGTTTTTGTAACATGTAGTATTGTTTTTAATTTTACCATTGTGTTTTAAATTCAGTTTATAGAGAGTTAACTAGTCATGTGACCCCGTCATTTCATATAAAAAATGGTGCTGTCTTTCTAACGTCACACTATGTTTAAGGGATGTTGTCCTGAAATGCGTAAGTGTGTATCTACTATGTGATATGTTGCTTATTCTACGCTTTTAATGAAGGAACACAATAAATCTGCAAATTTTATCTTTAATCAAATTTTCCCTGCTGGAATTACTTTTGAGACTGTTACAATTGGCCTCCGTGCTTCGGAAATTCTTCCGTGCAGCGTCCAGGATTGTATGGAGAGGGTGAGCTGATATTTGCATGTACTTTCTTCAGACACTAACGGTTTGGTTTTTCATGCCCATCTTCTAACAACAATACCTATTTTTTCACCGACAGCCATATGAGGACTTAAATGTGGGGCATGTTGTATTTTACTAATGGTACAATGTATTATATAATATATTGAGCCTTTAAAAATAATTAAGTGTGCTGTAATGGGAATAAAAAATTATTTGGGTTTAGTGTTTATGGAGTTCACTGTAAGGTATATATGACACAAAGGATTATTTAACAGACCAGTATAACAAGACCAAAATTATATAGTTTTTATTGTTTTACGTGTTTTAGTATCTTGTTAAATAAAAACAAAAAATTTTGATTTGCTCGCTATTAAGACCCATAACAATTGAACTGCGAGAGTATGTGAGGGCTTGTTTTTTTTTTGAAGGGTGAACCATAAGATTTTAATTGGTGCTATTTTTGGACATGATTTTTATTTTTTTTACAGCATTTCAAATATACAGGGAAATATTTGTGTTTATCTTTATTCTTTATATGTGATGCAGGGAAAAGGTTCTTTCTTATTTATATTTTTCAATATTTTCAAAAAAGCGCTGCGTAAAACGTATCCAAAGATGTACCCAAACTGGGGTGCATGTTTGGATGAGTTTTCTGTGCAGCAGAAGCACACCCTATAGTTTTAAATAGGGTGTCTGCTGCGTAAAACGGATCAAGAATCGACATGTCAATTCTTTGAACGGATACCAAAGACACATTAGAAAAACAGACGTCTGAACGCCGATGCGTGTTTTACATTGAAACTAATATAAATTACACTGCACATTAAGATTGTGTGATGGGTCATTTTGATTCCTGAAACACGGACCAGCATGCATCTAAAAACCGCTGTGTGAACATACCTAGACAACATGTGGAAGATAGAATCGCGTACACAATACACCCCAATATGATTGTGTTGCAGTGAATTCTGAATTTACTATTTCCAATTACACCTGAACCCACTCCATAACCCTTCCCCTAACAGTATGAAAAACAGGTACATCAAATGTTGGAAATGAGTTAAAGAATGTGGTATTCTATTTTTAGCTTTTTTACAACATTTTGACTTTTTTTCTTTCATTGTTTGGCAGATTACACTATAAATTGCTTGTTTACTATAGCATCTGTCATAAATTTGCAAGGAAATAAAGCATCAAATGCTTTAATTTTTGGCATAAAGTTCATGTAAATATATAAAACTTTGTCACAGCCCTGACTTCACATCAGGAGAACCCAACAAGAAATATAAAGACAAAGATTTCTAGACATCTGCAGAAGAAAAAAAATCTGCCAGCTGTTTTAGGGAGCGTTCACACGACAGACAAAATATCCGACCGCTTATTTTTTCTTTCTTTTTTTGGCACGTAGGGGTTGTTTGCGGATTCAAGCCGTCCCCCTTCACACTCACATGTTCATCCCGAAAACTGGGTGGAAGAAGGAGCAAGTTCTAAGTTTTTAGGAAAACGCCGGCGGTGTCAAAAACTGCCTGTCAGAAAATCCGTGCTGTGTAAACTATGGCACGGATTATCTATTTAAGTCTATGCAAACGGTTGACAGTTGGTTTACAGAAGGTTTTCAAACCCGAAAACCATCTGGAAATCCGACTGAAAACCCATGCTGTGGGGACAAGCCCTTATTCTTCCCAAACCACGGGCAGTATAAAATAGCAATAGGCTATCTTGACACATAAAACTGTGTTTTACTCTTTTTAAACAACACACACTGACTGACTGAGCCAGACATGAGGAGGAGTGCACTGGCTAGAGAAGAAGAGTTTGTGAGGCTTATCTCTGCCCAGCTCAGTTTAAATGATAGCGATCTCCTATGTGTGCATACTGAGAGACCTGTCAGTTTGATGAGTGGCTCCTGCCTGCCCAGCTCAGCCTGACACCTCTCCTCATGCCAGATCAGTGTCAAAGTGTGTTTTTTCTGAAACACTAAAACACACCTTACTGTTTTAAGGAAGCCTGTGGCTAATTTCATGCAGTTGGGAAAATAAGAATTTGATACACTGGCGACTTTGCAACTTTTCCCACCTGCAAAGAATGGAGAGAGTTGTAATTTTTATTGTAGGTACACTTCAACTGTGAGAGACAGAATCTAAAAAAAATCCAGAAAATCATCTTGTATGAATTTTGAATAATTAATTAGTATTTCATTGCATGAAATAAGTATTTAATACAATAGAAAAACAGAACTTAATATTTGGTACAGAAACCTTTGTTTGCAATTACAGAGGTCAGATGTTTCCTACAGTTCTTGACCAAGTTTGAACACACTGCAGCAGGGATATTTGCCCACTTCTCCATACAGATCTTCTCCAAATTGCTTTCGGAGAGGTCACTGGACTAAATTGAGTTACAGCTCCCTCCCAAGATTTTTGATTCGGTTCAGGTCTGGGGACTGGCTAGGCCACTTCAGGAACTTGAAATGCTTCTTACATAGCCGCTCCTTAGTTGCCATGGCTGTGTGTTTTGGGTCATTGTCCTGCTGGGAGACCCAATCACGACTCATCTTCAATGCGCTTACTGAGGGAAGGAGGTTGTTGACCAAAATCTTGCGATAGAAGGCTCCATCCATCTTCCTTTCAATATGGTTGCAGTCGTCCTGTCCCCTTTGCAGAAAAGCACTACCAAAATATCATGTTTCCAACACCATGATTCACGGTTCAGACGGAGTTCTTGGGGTTGTACCAAAACATGGCGAGTGGAGTTGATGCCAAAACGTTCTATTTTGGTCTTAGTGTGTTACTAATGACAGTCTTTGAGACTGTGGTCCCAGCTCTATTCAGGTCATTGACCAGGTCCTCCTATAGCTCTGGGCTGATTCCTGACCTTTCTCCCAATCATCCTTACCCCACAGGACAAGATCTTGCATGAAGCCCCAGACCAAAGGAAGACTGAAAGTTATGTTTTGCTTCTTCATTTTTCTAATAATTGTGCTAACAGTTGTTGCCTTCTTACCAAGCTGTTCTGTAGCCCATCTCATCCTTGTCTAGGTCTACAATTTTGTCCCTGGTGTCCTTAGACAGCTCTTTGGTCCTAGCAAGGGTGAAGAAGTTGGAGTGTAATTGATTGCGTGGACAGGTGTATTTTATACATGTAACAAGTTCAAACAGGTGCAATTAATACAGGTAATGAGTGCAGATTAGGAGGGCTTCTCAAAGAAAAAATACTAGGTCTGTGAGAGCCAGAATTCTTGTTGGTTGGCAGGTGATCATATACTTACTGTATGTAATAAAATGCAAATTAATTATTTAAAAATCACAGAACGTGATTTTCTGGATTTTTTTTTTTAGATACTGTCTCTCACAGTTGAAGCATATCTACGATAAAAAATACAGATCTCTCCATTCTTTGTAGGTGGGAAAACTTGCAAAATCACTAGTGTAGCAAATATTTATTTTCCTCTTTGTATTTCTGGTTACATTTCCATTACAAACCTACCACATTTAAATAAAAAAATAAAAAAGCACTTTGCAGGGCCTTAGACCAAAAAAATTCTATTGTATGGTAGTATAATTGTATATAAATTACTGTAATGAACGCATCATACATTAAAGGAATGAATTTCTACTTCATTTTTAAAACATCTTTTAAGGGTTTGTTTTCACCTTAACAGTCAGTTCCGTGCTCTGGGTGGTTGATAAAACTGTTGAGTTGGTCTAGTAGATCTCCTCGGTTGTCCATCACCTCCTCTGCGGAAATCAAGTGAATCTCCATATTCCCCCTCTTCTTCCTACAACAAAGTTATAAAAAATACTCAGTTAAAATTTTAGTAGAGATAATGTATTTTACTTGCATCGTTTTATTATTTGAGGGAAACAAGTAAAAGGAGGACTTGCTGAATACAACACCAAAAAAAGTTCACCTGAGTCTTAAGTTATCAAAATATGATTGTTTTTTCTTTTGCCAATTTGTGTTTTTCTTGTGCAATCTGTGGCCTGAGACTGAGCAGCATCATTGTTTGAAAGTAGTTTCCTTTTCCCTGAAAACTACCAGGCACTGGAATCTTTTGCCGTGTTTATCCCCCAACCTCAGTTGCAGCACACGTCCTACGATCTTCATCATAATAAAAGCTTTGGGATGAAGTGTGTGATTTCAAAGGCTACCCTGAAATAAGCCAGAGTCCTTTGGTCATATGGTCGAAGAACAACAAAGAGCTGTTTTCTGTGTGCAAAGACCCACAGAACTACTAAACTACCGGTCATTAAACACCTGATATAAAACAGCAAGAAGGATGCAGAAAACATAAAGCCTACCACCACTTATAAAACAACTTTTCTTTATTAATTTATGTTTGTTTATTAATTCTTTATCAAATCCAGGGGTGGGTCTCTGCTCCCAGTAGGCGTGTCTTCCCTCACTGAACACTGGTGACATCATTATTCTGTGTGAGCAGTGGAAGGGAGAGGATGTCACAGTTCTGAGACCTCCTGCAGTGGTCAGTTATCATGCCTGCAGAGCTGTTACCTACCTCCACAAACAAATGTGAGAAATGCAGTCTGCTCCCCCCTCTGTTATCAGACAGGAGGTAGAGGAGTGCATAAGGCTGTGTTATATGGGGGAGAGAGAATCTAGCAACTAGAGACTCAGTAATTGCCCAGATCCTTCACATAGAGCTGTCACTGTGAGAAGAGCAAGAGGAGCTCAGACAGCCTTAATTACACAGACACAGCCAGCTGTGGAAGCTAATTTCAGTATCATTCTACAAAGCTCAGAGGGGAGTGCAGGCAGCCAATCACAGCACAAGAGGGCGTTCCCCGCACAGGCGGCATATCCCTACCAACAAAGGGGGCGTGGCCCAACCCAGGTTATAGTTTTAGGTAACACAAAGATTAACTAATAGCTGATATACTAAATGATTTAGGTAATAAAATGCAATTGCAAAAATGCTTATTTTTACTGTTCCCATCATTACAGATATGTTTGTAGCAAGAAAACCCCTTTAAGTTTCTCTGATAGATAAGATTATAGCTGCCCACAGATGTCTAAAGACAGAGGAGGAGGAAATGTAGCAAGAACTGTGAGTCCAGCATTAAAATAAAACACTTAGGGGGACATGAATGAAAACTGTCTTTGTCTAAGACTTTCCTTGTTGCCCATAGGAACCAATCAGAACGCCCGTTTAATTTTTTCAGAGCACTATATGAAATGAAAGAGGCACTCTAATTGGTTTCGATGGGCAACAAGGAAAGTCTTAGACCAAGACAGTTTTCATACATGTGGCCCTTAAGGTCCATCCACACGGCATGGTTTCTTGGTCGGATTTTCGGGCAGAAGGTGTGCAATTCAATGGTTATGGAGGAAGGGCGAATCCTCAAACCGCGGACAGGACCGTCCCCAAACACCACTGAAAAGACAATAAAATACCAGTCGGATTCTTAAACAGAATCCGACCGGCATTTTACATATGCCATATGGACATACCCTTACTATACAGCTAGAGCCATCTCTGTCTCTGTTCTCCTTTTGCCCTTCACCTGTGATTATCCTACTACGAGCAGTTGTAACTTGATTTCTCAATAAAGCTGAGGCCTCCTCTGCACTACTTTACAGATTCTCTTAGTAATTCATGGGTAAGTGTACAGATAAGAACGCAGGAGATGAGGGAGGCTGGTAAGTAAAGAAAGAAGCATTTTTCTCTAATAAGATATATTACAAAGTTTCTTTTTGCTTGTATTGTTGATTTATATACATTTTTCTTTTTCAAGTATGCTGTAATGAAAATACATAACAACTGTGTCTAACTTTTGGAGAGATTCTAAAAAAAAATCCCTTTTTTCCACTTACCAAAATTTATGAAGGGGTTGATTGGTTATTTTTTTTATTAATTAGGTTCACTATGGGTTATGATGAATTAATGTACTTTATTGATGTGATGTGTTTGTTAATGTGTTTTTTTATACATTTAGTTTTACTATTATTATGTGTTTGGCAGTAAGTGATGATGTGTGAAAGTCTTCCATCACTGCTGCATACACTATAGAAGAGTTGGATAACTTGATGACCAGCACGAATGCTCACTAGTCAGGTGGCCATTGCTGTTGTAGTGTAGCCACCCACTGCCCTCCTGGAACGCTGTGTCACACTCCTCTCTATAGTGTGATGTTTTGTTTTGGGAGGGCCGCAGCAATGGCCTCATGACTAGTGTTCATGTGCACTAGTCTGCAGGCCAGCCAGGTCTTCTATAGTGTATGCAGTAGTAAAGGATGACGTTCTGAAAGGATCGTAATCCCTTACTGCCATAGACATAACAGTATAAATGAATGTAAAACAAACACATAACATAAAAAAAGTAAATAAATTAACTGTAGCCCATATTGAACCGAATTAATTAAAAAAAGAACTGGCCATCCCCTTTAAAGTTGGGTTCATAGGTTTTTTTTTCAATCACATTTTGATTAATTAAACTGGTGTTTTCTGCACAATTTTATACGTTAAAATATGTGAGAAAAATATGAATCTAAAGTGAATTGAATGGGAATATGCATCATTCATGCATTTTACAGGCATTGTCTGATGCAGTACAGGATGAGTAAGAAAAACGGGAATTCAGGCTACATGTACCAAGTGCAGAAAACGTATCAAGAGGCATATTAGCCTTATTAGATGGAACTAATCCATGTTAAAACACAGTGAAATCTGCATCTAGTAGGAAGACAAAATGTGATAAATATCCAAAGCTGTCCCTTGGATTTCTGCCTTCTATCACATGGTGTATTTCTCCTAAGGTAAAATAAACTGTGTGAATCCAATACTAATGCTGTTGCTTTTGCAAAAAATGACCACAGAGCAAACTACAATATACTACAGTGCTGTAAATTGAGTTATCATGATGTGCCAGTCAAATGACCTAGTTGTCAACTGCCCATAGGCAATAAACATCCAGGCCGTGTGCCCGGGAGCGGGGGCGTATACGCCGTGAATAATTGACGTCACTTCTCTCCCCACTCGGCGTATTGTCCAAGCGGGGAGAGGAGACGCAATGCATAGTTCTATATGAGAACTGTGGATTACCGTAATTATTGGGACGTATCTTGCCCCGTATTGAGCGCAGTACGGCGCAAAATCCCGGGGCAAGATACGTCCCAATAATTGCAGTGTGAACATAGCCTTACTCTGCACTAACATTCTAGAATATCAGCACAGAGTGCTCAGCTGTACACTAATTGTGCAGCTGTGCAAGTGTTAGCTGATTATACAATGAGAAGGCACCTAATTTATCACAGAAAATAGGCAAAATAATTAGTAGAATAACCAAGTGCAAGAAAGCATTATAGTGTTCAAACCCAAGTATAATAAGGAAATGGAAAATGTGCCTGGCCATAAAGGGGATAAATGGCCAGGTCAGAAAGTGTTTAAAGACTTCTACATGTGTAATAATGTAACAACTGGTTAACTAATATATTTAAAAAATATAACTATTTTTATTTTAGTAATACAAATAAATTTGTAACTCATTTTATATAGGAAAAAGGCCATTTATCTCTTGCAGGCTCTTTGTAAATGTTCTTAAACCTTCTAACTCGTGTGTTTTTAAAAACTTTGGAAAAGCAAAACGTTTTCTTAAAAATTCACAGCACTTTAAACATATACCTGTAGTACAAATTCTGGTGAAGAACATTTAATTTAGAACAGTGTAGTGAAAGTTAGGTGACAAATGACAAAAAGTAATAGACCTGGTAACAATCCTAATTGACGGAAACTAACTTTCCCTATGAGCACTGTTTAATATGTCAAAAAAAAGAGTACTGAACAGAACATGTACATTGTTATACTAGCAGGTGCTAACAATCTGCTAGTGCTGTAAGCACAGTACATTTACATTAATATTTGATTAACCTTTGAGAATGTTGAAGATTATTAAACTGGAAAAACAAAACATTAGATGAAACATCGCTCTTAAAGGGGTTTTGCCACGATGTAATGTTGACGTGGGATCCTCCAAAATGGGTTTTTAATCACTTTTCTAAATATATGTGATTACAAAAATTGCAGTCTGAGAGAGCTACAGCCTTCCTTACATGCACTTGGTTACTTCAAAGAGTATATTAGATACGGCCTGACAAGAGCTGGATTGGCTTGCGCAGAGAGAGCTTCTTATGTGATGAGACTGAGCTGCAGAAGTTTTTAAGGCACCGGGTAGCAATATGTTTTCTTTTGTATACAGAAAAAACTAGTTGTAGTGTGATTAGATACCTGCTTTATCTGATGACAGAGAACAGGAAGAAACTTTCAAGCTGCTGTGTAGAATAGGTGTTCTCTGTTGTACACATAATCCACCAGTTATAGTTTTTTTTATTTCAGTGTACATGTCACAAGATCCCTTATGTAGCTCTGTGCTCTCCGCTGTGTGTGTCTCTCTCTCTTTCAGCTCCTGACAGTGCAGTCCGAGGCTGTCTTGCTGACATGCTAATCCACTGTTGTACTGTTTATTATTTCACTTAAGTTTTGAGACGCTCCCTTGGATTCCTCACTCCTCAAACCACTCCTCACTCCCCCTCCCTCTCTCCCCTGCAGCTTCATGACTCAGCGAGATTTGTTGACATTCTGCCTGGGCTGATAAGGAGAGGTAAGAATCTATCTCTCGGCAAATCCCCTTTAAGTATTTTTTTTTTAATATTGCTAAATTTGTTTTGCCAAGGTGAGCATAATAAATAGTAAATTTCTATACTTTTTATTTTATTTCAGTAATTAAGTGCTTGGCCAACTGCTCATCAATAGCAGATATGCATGAAACAATGAATCACCTAATATGCTGTATTGAAGAACATAATACAACCACTAAACATCCCTGTGCTAATGTATTCTATGAAATACTGACAAGCTCTGCAGAACTGAGGACAATAGTAAGCTTTTTCAGCCATGTTAATCTCTGATGTGCATTTTTGTGTTTTTATATGATATTTATAAATATGGTAAGCATAATAATAAACTGAGACAAAGGAGCTAAAAAAAAAGTTGGACTTGCTGGGTTCAAATACCATATTACATAGAAGTAGAGATTAGTGTCAGACAGTGCAGTATCACAATCAGTCTGGACAAATACACATTTGTCCATTTTCAATTTCTATAAAACAATTTTTTTTACATTTTTAAAATTTGTCCCATTCCATCGTTCAAAACCCAGACCCAAAAGCCTAAACGCAACATGCAATCGATTTTCTCATTAAAAAATCTTTAAAGCCCAGTACACAAATAACTTATGGAACATCACCTCAACCAATTGTTACATAAAGGACCACATAAAACTATTTCTTGGTAGCATTTATTTTCTATTAAAAACTCGTACACATACAACAAAGGTGATCCACAGTTCTACAGTATATTACCAGTACACATAACTGTAGACAATGTTTTTAAACCTAGAAATGATTAAAAAAAATTAGAACAGGAGATAATCTTGCCCCTATTTGTCAGTCTGAAGGATTCCCTGAATTGCTCTTAAAACCCCCCCCAAAAACATAGGTAAGTCTTTTGCTGATCTGTTCCATTTTTATCTTGGGAATGACTGAGGAGGTGAAGTTTAAGTCAGGGAAAAGGGCTTAAAGTGGTATTCCCATCTCTCTACTTCAGTCCTGAGCTAGAGCTTATGCCGGCCAAACGGAAAAAAGAAACCGGGCAAGCATGTCTGTCTGTCTCCCTTCATTTCTTTGAAAGTTCCAAGTACAGCCTAGTAAGAATGGTAGTAGAGTGACTCGAATACCCCTTTTATAATCTTTTTGTTCTACTGTAGAGAGGAAAGAGAAAGGAGGCTTCCTGCCAAAGTCAGACAAGAAGGAGGAACATATCTTAATACATTTCTTAGTTGTAATTGTAAAAGGAGACAAAATAGAATCAAAGAAGAATTCTGGCTTTAAAGGGGTTTTCTAGGATTTTCATAAACCCTTATACTTGCTGGGACTGTGCTAAAATAAAAAATAAAAAATAACTGTGAGGCCAGGGCTACCAGAGTCAACAGAGTAATCACAGGTCTTGCTGGTTACATGCCACACATGTAAGCAGAGATGCCACAGGCCAGTGACTGAAAATACAGTCACATGAGCAATGTACAGTTGAAACCAGAAGTTTACATACACTATATAAAAAGACACATTTTCATGTTTTTCTCACTATCTGACATGAAATCAGAATAAAAACTAACTCGTTTTAGGTCAATTAGGATTGCCAAAATTATTTATATTTGCCAAATGCCAGAATAAAGAGAGAGAGAGAATTTTTTAAGTCAAAAGTTTACATACACTAGGATTACTAAGCCTTTAAACAATTTTGGACAGCCTATATGATGATTTCAAGTCTTTGGAAGCCTCAGATAGGTTTACTGGCAACATCTGAGTTAATTAGAGAGACACCTGTGGATGTACTTTATTGCACACCAGAAACACACTGCTTCTGTATGTATCATGGGAAAGTCTAAAGAAATCAGCCAAAATATCAGGAAGTGAAATGTGGACTTGCACAAGTCTGGATCATTCTTAGATTCAATTTCCAGATACCTGAAAGTGCCTTGTTCATCTGCACAAACAATTATACACAAGTACAAACAAGATGGGAATGTTCATCTATCATACTGCTCAGGAATGAAACAGGTTCTGTGTCTCAGAGATGAACGTACTTTGATTCGACATGTGCATATCAACCCAAGAACAAAAGCAAAAGACCTTGTGAAGATGCTAGTGGAAGCTGGTAAGATTGTGTCATTATTCACAGTGAAACAAGTACTTTATCAACATGGCTGAAATGCCACTCTGCCAGGAAGAAGCCACTACTCCAAAAGAAACCGCCAGATTAATGTTTGCAAATGTACATAGGAACAAAGACCTACATTTTTGGAGACATGTCCTGTGGTTTGACAAAACTAAAATTGAACTGTTTGGTCATAATGACCATTGATTTGTTTGGAGGAAAAAGGGAGAAGCTTAGAAGCCTAAGAACACCATCCCAACTGTGAAACACGGGGGTGGCAACATTATGTTGTGGGGTTGCTTTGCTGCAGGACGGACTGGTACTCTTCACAAAATAGATGGCATTTGGCAAATATAAATAATCTTTGTAATCCTAATTGACCTAAAAAGGGCAAGTTTTATTCTGATTTCATGTCAGATAGTGAGAATAACATGCATATGTGTGTTTTTATATAGTGGATGTAAACTTCTGGTTTCAACTGTAAGTAATGTTACTGCTGGGGGACTATAGGTGGACACTACTGTTCCAAAGGCCCTGGGAGATGCAAGTACCAACTAACATCTTTTAGCCTATTTCCAGACTGTACAGGGGTTTCTGAAACTCTCAGAAAACCTCTTGAAGCCAAAACAGAAATTAGACCATGGTCCAGCCTGATTTAAAGCACGTTGAAGTGGGGGTTGCATGTAGTCGGAGCTCTTAATTTTGCCTGTGTAATTTAAAGAGTACCTATCACCTCCACACAAACACACAAAATATAGTAGTAGATAAATTTATAAGACTTGTTTCCAATACATGTCATTAGCAATCCAGAGGGCTCATGTCAGTATTACAGGGGAACATATTTTACTTTCACTTTCTTATCAGAGCTAAGGAATTCTTTCTGTTGAGATATACCAACTGTGCAGGGGGAGCTGAGGCCATAGCTGCTTGTACAGGGTGATCTGAGTCTCTCACTACATACACTGCAAGCACAGCACACTGAGTACATAGTGTGACAGGATCTACAGGCATCTAAATTACACTGCTGCTAATGTTATATCCAGCACAGACAAAGCAGCCCAGAGAAAATCAGTGTGCTCATGATGTAGACTTCCTGGCTCCTCCCCCTGCACAATGGACTCTTCCAGCTCAGAAGCAACACAACTGTCAACATAATCATCCATCAAGCTGTCATGTGCCGACTTGGCCGGACTTCAGAGCTGTCTTAAAGGGCCAGTGCTTTTAAAAAAAACTGAATTACAGGTGAAATGCTTTGATTTTCCTAATGAAGCATATTTAAGGAAGTGTTTGTATTTTAGTCTCCTGTTACTTCATGAAGTTTCTCTGGAGGTGATAGTACTCTTTAAGGATCTATCTCTGGCTGCAGCACAGCTTTTACTTTTACCTGTGTATCTTAGGGCTCTGTCTCAGATTGGAGCACAGCTCTCACTTTTTCCAAAATAAAGATGATGGCCAGCAAAAGGGATGTGTTGACAAGCTGTAAAGATAGTCAGAGGATTTTTCATCTGTGATCCTTCATTCTCTCTCTGTATTACTGTACATGACCCCAGGATAGTTGCAATAAACTTTTTTTTTATCATGTATGTATTATGTAATACTTTTTGCTATCACTACTGCTTAGTGCTTACTTGGCCCTTGCCACATATAGGTGTTATTATCTTTTTCTAAAAAGGGCTAAGGAGATGAAAATTTGCTAATCCTATCATAACTGCGCACCTAATTAGGTTGGTTACTGACTGTGACTGGATCATGATGTGAAGTAAGCCATAAAAAATACTCAGAATATGAACACACACACAAACATCGATAAAGTTTATACATTTTATACTGCCTCTAACCTGTCCATACCTACCAATAAAATTGGGTGACTGCTTATCTAACAGTTACATGCTACAGTCATAGCAATTACGATCACTAGAGAGATATTCTGACATTCTGGGCGTAATACAAGTGCTCTTTTGAGCTTGTATTACATAACAGGATCTCCAACATTTCATCACAACCAAGTACAGTGTACTAAGTTTGGTTCAGGTATGAATCACAGATCTCATTGAGGCATACATAATAGGGAAGCAAAAAGTATCTGCTTTACACCTGAAATAAAAATGGCCTTAGTAAACACATTATATTGGGCTTAGAGATTTATGATTATTGATTAGGGTTTGAATAGGTGGATGAAAATGTACATAATCCCCAATTTAATATGCACACAGACTTTGGCTGGCACATTTCTGTGGTTTTGGCGATTTTTTAACACATACAACAATGGTATCTTACTGTTTTTTGCTGTCATACATTTTGTTTAAATGGGGGGTGTTCTTCAGTACATACGTTAAAAATCTGAATTTTTCATGCAATTTTACAATCACTGATACAAAGTTGTGTAAAAGATGGTTATGTACATTAAGTTTTATTTTCATACACAGTATGCTGTGCATGCTGTTAGAAAAAAAATCGATTTTGGTAGTATAGTACAGGCAGTCCTCAACTTACGTTGTTCCAGCTAACCCCTAGTTATGAACACTGAAGCACGCCCTATTACATCGGAACAGCACAAGTCGTGCACCAGAGACATCACTCACAAATGTTCCACTCAAGGTTTAGCCGCTCAGCCAGAGTGTACATAGCACTTCCCATGTCTATAATGTGAACAGCTACGAGCAGGCCTGAGCATACCGATATGAAGGAGGATGCAGCTCCAAGTATCTCCTGCAATCACTCTTTGAGCCACATCAGCGCAGTACTAGGGAGAACTCAGGATGGGACCACACACCCACACACAGCCCTCACCTCACAGTACCCACATAAACAGAAAGTTTATACTCAAGCAAGGCAGGCTCATCAGCAGCCAGAAAAATGACTTTACTTCTGGGTCCCACTAGAGAACATCCCAGTGATGGAAACTGCTGGTAGAGACACTGTGCCTGCCATTGGAGAGCAAGGACATGCAGCGATATCAGTGATTCTATGTACTGTCACCTCTAGACCGTGCCTCTACTGTCGACCCTCTGTTCAGCACTTCGTGCTGCTGCCCCACTGTCAGTGCCCAGCGCCCCCATGTATCTTTCTAGTCGTGCTGGGCCCCATCCTGCCAGTGTCTTTCTATGTACAGGCACCTCCTACATACTACGATACCTCTGCCAGCATGTGTGGCATGCTGGCACTAGTTGTGGAACTAAAAGTTCCAGTATGCTACAACACACGTGCTTAGTGTTTGGGTGCTGATTAGTAAGTGTTTAACATGTGCTGCTGTGGCATGCTGGCACTTGTAGCTCCATATCCAACAGCAGCTAGTAAATGTCGAACTACAAGTGCCAGCATGCCACAGCAGCACATGTTAAACACATATACTAATCAGCACCCAAACAATTGATACAACTGTGGTGTGGGATGCTGGGATTTGTTGTTGTGAAACTACAAGTGCCAGCATTCCACATTAGACATGTACTAAACATACCTGTTCCAACTTACATACAAATTCAACTTAAGAACAAACCTGCAGTCTCTATCCTGGGGACTGCCTGTAGTTGTTCACAGTGAGGTATATATTTTTAACACATTTGTGGATGACAGCCACATACTGCATTGCGTCTGTTTCAGTGTTTTTAAGTACAAAAGCTCTTGCTGATGTACATAACTGTGGAATGTACAGTATCTTACAAAAGTGAGTACACCCATCACATATTTATAAATATTGTGTTATAACTTTTCATGGAACAACACTGAAGATATGTCTATTCCAAAAAGACCTAACAATGATGATGGGGTGTAAACATAATATGAAACTCTTTTTGCCATAGGCAAACTTAAACCCCTATTAGACCATCAAAGGCTAATTTTTTCAAATTAAAACTTAAGTTTTAATTCATACAATTAAAAAGAGCAAACAAACAGAGAAGAAAAATTAAAAGTTACCAATTCTCTAATCCCCCAAATTACAATTATAAAAACCAAGTGAAAAAATGTTCAAAACACCAGTAAGTAGCTCCAGTTTCAAAACCAACTGGATAGAAAATTAATTGTTATCCATATAGTCACAAATACTGTGTTAAGCTGAATAGGACACCGAGGAGATCAATGCTCTTGAACCTTTAACAAGCTGCCTATCCAATCCCTAAAAATTCGTAAGGTAAGGTAGGAAGTGGATAAAAAGCAATTACGGCACTGACCTTAATGGAAGTGAACTGAAAATCAGCTAGCTGTAGAACAGGAATAAATGCAGCCAGCAATCGTGTAGTGAGCATAAGATTAGCTTGCTGCATAGGTATCGAGCGCTAAAAAAAATTGCTGCTGCGCATGTGTGATTTTTATTCCATACAAACCCTAGATGTAGCATCCACTGGCAGCCAGCTGCATTCGCTGGTAACAGAGCGATGGATAATGCATCAATTCTCCTCAGTGTTTCACAGCATTATTAAGGATTGGAAAAAGCATTTATGAGATTGTTTCAATATTGCCGCCAGTGGTAGATATGCCCCAGCGAACATTTTTCAGTGCCCATTAGGGCTACAGATTAGCAATACCCCTTTCACCTACTGTAAGGATTTAAGCGATTGAATAGTGAGCTGGTTACAGGTTTGTTTAGGAGCATTGATCTTCTCGGTGTCCTATTCCTGTTATTGTATTTGTGACTGTATGGATAACAAATTTTTGTCCAGCAGGCTGTGAAACTGGAAATACTAAACTGGTGTTTTGTGCATTTTTTCACTTTGGTTTTCATATTTGTAGATTGAAGGATTAGAGAATTGTTAACTTTTAATTTTTCTTTTGGTTCTGTATTTTTTTTCTCTTTTTAAGTGTATGAATTAAAAGTTAGAAAGTTTACATTTTCAAAAATTAGTCTTTGATGGTTTAATAGGGGTTTAAGTTTCAAATACTGAAGATATGACACTTTGATACAATGTAAAGTAATCAGTGTACAGCTTGTATAAGGGTATGTTCACACAGCGTTATTAGATGTGTGTTTGGATCCACCTATCAGACCCTAAACATACCCAAATCCGCATCTAACAAATAGCAGTGTGTTTTACAGACGCGTGTTTAATTGTGTCTTTCGTATCAGTTCATAGTATTTATGTGTCAATTATTGATCTGAAAAACGCAGCAGGATCCATATTTAAAACTATAGGGTGCGATCCTGCTGCAGCCAAAATGGATCCAAACACGCACCTGCGTGTTGGGTATGTGCTGGATCCAATCGACGCTGCGTTTTTGGATGTGATTTTTGGATCCAAAACAGATCCAAAAACGGCGTGTGAACATACCCTAACAGTGTAAATTTGATGTGACCTCAAAATAACACAGCCATCAATGTCTAAACTTCTGGGAAGTGAAAATGGACAAATTGTGCCCAATTTGCCAGTTTGTCTCCATGGTGTCATGTCACTCGTTAAGGGCCGTTCACAAGGCTTAAAATGGGACGTATTTCAGTCCGTAACTATGCGCCGTAGTGCGCAAATTATGGCTGGAATATGTCCTAGTCATTACGGTAATCCACAGTTCTCATAGAGAACTATGGATTACGTCTCCTCTCCCTGCTCGGCGAATTCGCCACGGGGGGAGATAAGTGACATGTGAATTACCGGCGGCGTACACGAGCCACTGGTAATGAAAGTCTATGGGCCGGCGAGGTGCCGGCCCCCCGTTCCCGTCCACATGGCGTAATTGCGGGCCGTAATTACATCCCGCAAATAAGCCGTGTGAACATGTAGCCTTAGTGTTACAAGGTCTCAGGTGTGAATGGGGAGCAGGTGTGTTAAATTTGGTATTATCACTCTCATACTCTCTAATACTGGTCGCTGGAAGGTCAACATGGCACCTCATGCCAAAGAACTGTCTGAGGATCTGAAAAAAAAAGAATTGTTGGTCTACATAAAGAAGGCCTTGGCTATAAGAAGATTGCTTACACCTTGAAACTAAGCTGCAGCATAATGGCCAAGACCATACAGCAGTTTAAAAAGACAGGTCGACTCGCCATGTTCGACCAAAGTTTAATGCACATGCTCAGCATAATATCCAGAGATTGTCTTTTCAAAATAGACGGAAGATTGTGGAAAAAGGTTAAAAAGGCAGGGGAAAAGGGTCAGCCTGTCAGTACCCAGACCATAAGCCGTACACTGCATCAAATTTGTCTGCATGGCTGTCAAAAGATGATGCACAAAAAGCCGGCACATAGTTTGCTGAAGTCAAGATGACTTAGGACATGGATAACTGAATAATTATCACAAAAAATGTTATGGTATGACTACTCTAAGAATTAATAACCAGCTCCCAGAAAAAGAATCCCCAGTATAAAAACTAACTTTTATTAATACATTAAAAATTACCTCACAATATATGTGGAAAAAATAGCACTATATATTAAATCATCACAGTTAGTCTAGGGTTAAACAAACGATTCATTACACATAGCATAGGTGCATACAAACGTATATCTCCTCTTTATATTTTGAAAAACCCCAACATAAATTTCCTGTATTCAAGTATAGTACACTCACGGCTTAGATGTCATCAATAAGGGGTAAATTCTGTCCAGAAGCACCTAATCCATACTTCGGACTGTAAGTAGAAGCAATCTAAATCAATACAAAGGCAAAACCGACTAACAATCCTATCCAAGGAAGGGCACCCGCCACTATAAGGGCCATCCCGCCTCTCCGTGACTTTCCCAAGTATATCAAAAAAGATACCACAGTTGGTGGCAAATACTTCATAGTGTTCTGATGCGTTTCCCCAACTGGTTCATCAGGGGACTTACAGATGACCACAAATATGTGGTGATAATAATAATAAATGAACCACAGATACCACAGTAATAACCTGATGTGACCATACCAAGTAGCCAGCCAAGCACTCCTCATGGCTAGAAAACTCCTCCCCAAATTACAATTACCAGCCAATGGAAGGACCAAACTAATGATACACACCTGAGAAAATCCTTTAATTCAAATGGAACAGGATAAAATGATGTGCATGTCTATTACAAAGAGACAGACGCCGCTGGTGAGCGTTAATAGGCTCCCCGCCGCGTCCATGACTACTTCCTATATCAGAAGTATATTTCTGGTGCACATGTGCAAATTTGCTCGATGCATAGCGATCGGCGCATGCGCATTTGCAAAAGCGCCCAATGCGTTCCAATATGTGTGTCACATCGCGACCAGTCTCTCATTATTGATGCAAATGCGCACATCGTGTCAAATGCGTTCCAGTTGCGTGTCAAATTAGTTCCTGCTGAATAAATGTAGGTATTTATTGGTATTTATGGAATATTTATGTCAACATATTGATCCTTATATATGGTAAATTAGAAATACAATGCAATATGCAGTAGAAGATCAAGTGCATAGGGGAAAGCATAAACAAACCTGATAGTGAACATACATATAATAAATAATCCCCAACCACAAGTTTAGTAATTTTTTCCCCAATCTGATTCAACTAGAGATGAATGGTAATGCACATTAATAGATAAAAAGTACGGTAAATTACCACAAGATAAATACACATGGAGAAAAGAGGAAAAGGGCATCACAAAACACTTAAAGATAATATAATATAAATGGGGTTAAACCAGAAATGGAAAAATATCCCTGGCCAACGCAAACAATGAATGATTAAAATGGGATCCAAAAGGTAAATAGATATATGGGCACAGTAGTTGACAGAGAGAGATGAGATCATAAAAAACAGCCAAAAGACAGAGATTCATTGAGACCCATGGGATTCACAGTACATACAGTGAGTACGGAAAGTATTCAGACCCTTTTAAATTTTTCACTCTTTGTATCATTGCAGCCATTTGGTAAGATCAAAAAAGTTCATTTTTTTTGCTCATTAATGTAAAATTTGCACCCCATCTTGAAAGACAAAAACCAGAAATGTAGATATTTTTGCAAATGTATTAAACAAGAAAAACAGAAATATCACATAGTCATAAGTGTTCAGCCCCTTTGCTTAGAGAATGATGCATCAAGTTTTTCACACCTGGGTTTGGGGATCCTCTGCCATTTTTCCATGCAGATTCTCTCCAGTTCCCTCAGGTTGGAGGGTAAACATTGGTGGACAGCCATTTTCAATTGTCTCCAGAGATGCTTAATTGGGTTAGGTTAGGAATCTAGCTGGGCCAGTCAAGAATGGTCACAGAGTTGTTCTGAAGCCACTGCTTTCTTATTTTAGCTGTGTGCTTAGGGTCATTGTCCTGTTGGAAGATGAACCTTCGGCCCAGTCTGAGGTCCAAAGCACTGTGAGCTCTTATATAGACTGGTGTGTGCCTTTCCTAATCAAGTTCAAACAGTTTAATTAAACACAGCTGGACTCCAATGAAGGATTAGAACCATCTCAAGGAGGATCAGAAAGAAATGGACAGCATGTGAGTTAAATATGAGTATCACAGCAAAGGGTCTGAATACTTAACACCATGTGATATTTCAGTTTTTCTTGTTTAATAAATTTGCAAAAATATCTACATTTCAGTTTTTTTTTTTCCTTTCAAGATGGAGTACAGAGTGTGCATTAATGAGCAAAAAAATGAACTTTTTTTGATCTTACCAAATGGCTGCAAAGAAATAAAGAGTGAAAAATGTATAGGGGTCTGAATACTTTCCGTACCCACTGTAATCTGTGAATACACTCAGCCTCCTTTCTCAAAATTCTGTTGTCCCAATCTCCTCCTCTTGGGGACATGCGAATAATCTCAATTGTAATAAACTGTAGGCTACTTGGGTCATTGTTATGAACCTCGCAAACATGACAGTCTACAGGGTAGTCCCCCTTATGCTTAATGTCGCCCAAATGCTCAACTATCCTGCATCTGAGTTGTCTCTTTGTCTAACCTACATATCCAAGTGGACAACTACACATACATAGGTATATGACGCCTTCCGTTTTGCAGTTTGAAAAGTCTCTTTGGTCAAAATATTGACCCGTATGATAGTCCTAAAAATCTTTGACTGATCTATATAAGGGCATGCTACACAATTATCACTGCACCGAAAAGTACCCAGAGGTCGACAATCAAGCCATGTACCAGTTTCTGTTTTGGGGACATAAAAGCTATGGACAAGTTTATCCCGTATAGAACGTCCGCGTCTAAATGTAATCTGAGGGTGCAATGGTAGTATATCCCTTAAATCTGGATCTGATAGCAATACGTCCCAATGTTTGGCAATACTTGCTCTCACTCCTTCATGGTCCTGATCAAAGTTAGCAATAATTCTGACCAGCTGATCTGTATCATTTTTCCTTTTTCCCTTAGTGGCCAACAATTTAGTCCTATCCTGTTTAGACATATTATGATAGGCCTCCTAAATCACTTGTGACATGCACTATTGGTTGATGTAGGTTTACGGAATGTGTGTGTGGAGGTTCCCACCTCCATCCTTCACAATGTAGAGATCTAAGAAAGACAAATTATTTTCATCAATGACTGACATAAATCGCATGCCTATATTATTGATATTAAGATGTGCGACAAATTGATTAAAGGCCTCTGTGATGCCATTCCACAAGATGATAATATCATCTATGAATCTGCCCCACATTAAGATGTCAGTGGTGAAATATTGATTATTCTCCGAAAACAGCCCAGGAATAAATTTGCATATGTGGGAGGACAAGGGCTCCTCATAGCAGTACTCCTGAGCTGGTGGCGGATCCTTGAATCAAAGATGAAATTGTTATGATTCAATATAAACTGAATTAATTGTAACACAAAAGCATTGTGTGCACTGAATTGTGTCCTTCTCATGGATACAAAGAACTCTACAGCCCACACCCCACATATATGTGGGATGCTGCTGTAAAGCACCTGCACATCAATTGACGCCAATTTAGTATTCATGTCCACCGTCATACCTTCTAGTCTCCCAAGGAGAACCGGTGTATCCTTGATATAAGACAGTAGGGCACAAACAAAATCCTGTAAAATCCTGTCAATATAGATAATAACATTTTGGGACAAGCAGCAGACACCAGAGACAATAGGTCTCCCTTTGAGTGGCACCAGCCCCTTTGTGTATCTTTTGGGAGAGCATAGAAACATGGAACCATAGGGTGCTGTTGTAACATAAATTGACATTCATTTTTGTAAAATAAACCTTTGTCCAATGCCGATATTATTATCTCCTCCAATTCAAGACAAAATTGTTGTGTGAGGTCTTTTTTAAAATGGCAAAACAAGGATTATTTAAAAGATCTTTGCACATATTCATGTACTTTATGTGGTCAAGAATGACCAAGTTCCCACCTTTACCCGAAGGCTTGATTATAATGTCATAATTCGCCTCTAAGGCATTAAATGCCCTCAACTCCTCCTTAGTAAGATTAGTAATTGTATACCCATGTTTCAAATTTTCAAAATCCTGACAGACCAGGTTAAGAAAAATATAAATTACAGGACTCTCTAATGCCGGAGGCATTCGAGTATTTTTAGGATTTATATCAGTACTGAAGCTGGTCATTTCCGAGAGTCCAGCCAACAGTCTAACATCTAGATCCTCCTCTTCAATACCAAATGTTTTAGCCTCAAGTTGATCTTTAATTTTAAAAAATTTGTGCCACCTCAATTTCCTAACAAATAAATAAAAAAAATAAAAAAAATAATCCAATTAAAGACCTTTTACCTTGCTGTGGGTACAAATTTACAGATGTAGCAGAGTCTGGCTTGACCATGATATCACGGCTTTTTGTGTTATCTGCTATCATCTGTAAACAAAGGCATTGTAAACAAAAACAAAAACTGTAAACAAAAGCATTGAAAAAGTAGAGATAACACTCTGTGCCGTGATATCACTGTGCATTATCTGTTCTTTTTAGTTCTGCTACATTTGTAAGACCTTTAGTTAAAACTGCAATTTCTCTGTCTGTAAGTGCCCTGTCAGATTAATGATCAAATTCTGATCTAACACTTCGTTTGTCTGCATTCTCTCAGTCCATATGGTGCCCCCCTTTGTTCCTCTAAAAGAACCAGAGGATGAGGAGGCAATAGATGATGGCTGTTCTGACTGACGTGGTCTTCCATACACTACATTCCTTTGGGAAGAATTCCATCTCCCTCGTCCCTTGAGGCTACCGCTTCCTCTCGGTCTCGGTTGGGTTCTAGAATCTATATCAGAGGAGTCAATGTCAGAAGATGAAATATCTGTGTCCCATGTTTGCTGAAGTCACTTGGTTTAGATGGCGTCAAGCATGTGTGGTGGCAATAAGGTGAGAAGTACAAAGACAAGTGTGTCTTGCCTACAGGGACACATGGTGATTTGGGGCTGCATGAGTGCTGCCAGCTGTGGGGAGCTACAGTTCATTAAGGGAACCATGAATGCTAACATGCCCTGTGAATTTCTGAAGCAGAGCATGATCACCTCCCTTCCATAACTGGGCTGCAGAGCAGTATTCCAGCATGATAACGTCCCCAAGCACACCACCAAGACAAACACTGCCTCGCTAAAGAAAATGGGGTTAAAGATGCTGGACTGGCCAAGCATGTCTCCAGTGACAACCTGTGAAGCTCTAGTGAACTCCATGCCCAAGAGAGTTAAAGCAGTGCTGAAAAATAATGGTGTTCACACAAAATATTGACACTTTGGGCACAATTTGTCCATTTTCACTTAGGGGTGTACACACTTTTGTTGCCAGCAGTTTAGACATTGATGGCTGTGTTTTGACACATTGAGGGCAGATCAAATGTATACTGCTATACAAACTGTACACTGACTACTTTAAATTGTATCAAAGTGTCATACCTTCAATGTTGTCCCTTGAAAAGATATAATACAGTATTTACAAAAATGTGAGGTTTTGTGAGATTTTGGGTTTTTATAAAGTAATGTGCTTGAACACATTGGCCTAAGTATTATGTATGCATACAAGCTGAACTGTTTGACAGTTTGCCAGGTGTTTCCTTTCCTGAAAATATATGGTGCTTTAGTATGATTTTTTTTACTTTGTAATTCAGGTATTTTTTGTACATATAAAACGTTTAAATATATTTCCCAGCTGTTAATGGTGAAAAATGTCCAAGAATCCCTGGAAGTTAGAGGGTTAAGGGAGGAAGTGCTGGAATATTTTTGTGCAATTTCTATACTTGGGGCCTCATGAATTAAAACTGTCTAGATCTAAGACTTTATTTGTTGCCCATAGCAACCAATCAGAGCTCCCATTCATTTCATATAGTGCTCTTAAAAATAAAAGGGGAGTTCTACTCCCCTATGGGCAACAAAGTATTAGACCTAAACAGAAGGGACTTAGTGTTCCTTTAAGAATATAAAAACCATGAAAACACAAGCAGGAGAGATGTAAATGTTTAGGATAACTGCAGTTACAAAGTATGGCTTAAAAAAAACAGCAGCTCAGTACTATTCAAATAAACAAGGAGTCCCCTGCAATGACAGGAACACAGTGCTGAATTAGCTGTTAAGCAGCACTTTTCTCAAGATGGTGGTATATTTTAGGGATATGGAAAAACCTAGATATATATATATCCTAGATCTCATAACAATAGTATGAATGTCGACTTTTTTCAGGGAAGACATCAAGGACAGTTGCTCTGTAGCATTGAAAGCAAATTATGATTTGAAACAGGATGCAAACTATTCCTACAGGCTTCTATGTTTTTGGAGATTACTTTTAAACTCTGATTCTATATAACCAGTGTTGGAACAAATTGTATTACAACATCCTTCAGGGCAAAATTTAAACAGTTTTTCTCTCCAGGACATAGCACATTGCTATGATAACAGTAAGAAAAAGGCAATTAACTAAAGAAGACAGGCAAATATAACACTTAGAAGTTTAGGTATATCCTACAGAGAAATTGCCAAGAAAGCCAAGATGGCGGTCACAACAGTCTTCTATACCATCAAAAGGCACTTGAAAACTGGAAGAAACTCTTAAAGAAAGGGGTCTGCCAGACCAAAGGCCACTACAAAGTCAGATGACAAGTTTTTGAGAGTCAACAGTTTGCATGATCAGCACCTCATTGCTCAAACTCTTCCAGCACAGTACAATGCATAAAAATGCAAATCGGCTTCCATTTCAGCTGTGAAAGGCTGGCCAAGTAGTACCTTCAGTAGACTACTGAAGAGTGGAAGAAGATCTTATGGACTGATGAATCTGACATCTTTGTTACATCATGCAGGGTTTTTGTACGTTATCGCGTAGGTTAAAGCAGGGGTCCCCAACCGCCGGTCAGTGAACTGGCACCGGGCCTTAGCGCATCCCTTGCCGGTCCGTGGTGCCAGCTACACATGATGCCGGCCGCCCGGTGACTTTAGTCCGGGCAGTCAGCATCATCTCTGCGCGGCCGCTGTAATCCGGCTGCGCATGGATAGAAGCTGCACACAGCGTGCGGCTGCATCGTTATAGGGAAAGCAGGGGCGGTGCATTACCATCCCTGCTTTCCCTATCACTGTAGATGCGGCGCACACTGAGCACTGTATCTACAGCGATGAGCGGCGCAGGGGGTGTGATGCACAGTGACGTCACACCCTCCGTGCCGCTCGGAGCTGTCGGATGTCAGCTGCTGGGAGGAGGAGCTCGGCCGAGGATCTGGGAAAGGTGAGTGACTACTTCTTTTTTTTTTTTTTTTTTTAATTTGCATGGCTGCCTACTTGGGGCAGCTATGGATTATTCTCACTACTGGGGCAGCTATCTATCACTACTGGGGGCAGCTATGTATCATTACTGGGGGCAGCTATCTATCATTACTGGGGGCAGCTATGTATCATTACTGGGGGCAGCTATCTATCACTACTGGGGGCAGCTATCTATCACTACTGGGGGCAGCTATGTATCATTACTGGGGGCAGCTATCTATCACTACTGGGGCAGCTATGTATCATTACTGGGGCAGCTATCTATCACTACTGGGGGCAGCTATGTATCATTACTGGGGCAGCTATCTATCACTACTGGGGGCAGCTATGTATCATTACTGGGGGCAGCTATGTATCATTACTGGGGGCAACTATCTATCACTACTGGGGGCAGCTATGTATAATCACTGTGGGAACTATCTATCACTACTGGGGGCAGCTATACTAATCACTACAGGGGCAGCTATGTATCACTACTGGGGGCAGCTATGTATCACTACTGGGGCAGCTATGTATCACTACTGGGGCAGCTATGTATCACTACTGGGGGCAGCTATCTATCACTACTGGGGGCAGCTATGTATCATTACTGGGGCAGCTATCTATCATTACTGGGGCAGCTATCTATCACTACTTGGGGCAGCTATCTATCACTACTGGGGGCAGCTATCTATCACTACTGGGGGCAGCTATGTATCACTACTGGGGGCAGCTATGTATCACTACTGGGGGCAGCTATGTATCACTACTGGGGCAGCTATCTATCACTACTGGGGGCAGCTATCTATCACTACAGGGGCAGCTATGTATCATTAGCACTGCAGGGGCAGCTATGTATCACTATCACTACTGGGGGCAGCTATGTATCATTATCACTACTGGGGCAGCTATGTATTATTACTACTGGGGCAGCTATGTATCACTATCACTACTGGGGGCAGCTATGTGTCATTATCACTACAGGGGCAGCTATGTGTCATTATCACTACAGGGGCAGCTATGTGTCATTATCACTACTGGGGCAGCTATGTTTCATTATCACTACTGGGGGCAGCTATGTATCATTATTACTGGGGGCAGCTATGTGTCATTATCACTACTGGGGCAGCTATGTATCACTATCACTACTGGGGCAGCTATGTATGTATCACTATCACTACTGGGGGCTATATTTATTATTACAGGGGGCATATATCTCTATAATGACAGAGCTGATTACATATGTATATTATATACATGTATAATGTTGACCCACAGAGCTGATCAATATTACTGCAGACTGATTATCAGCTCTGTGGGTCAGCAATATTAACATAATAGTGACCGACAGAGCTGACAATCAGTCTCCAGTTATAAAATACTGGTTACCCCATACGATACCCCTAAATGACACAGTATACACGTTATTGTTTTGTTTTTTTTTTGTGTGTGATTCTAAACATCCAACCCCCTCCATAACCCCGCCCCTAATAACCCCGCCCCCACCAGGCCGTGGAAAAATTGTCGTGCATCAAACCGGTCCCTGGTAGAAAAAAGGTTGGGGACCGCTGGGTTAAAGGATAGTTCTTCAGTGTGCCACACCAACTGTCAAACATGAAGGAAAAGGTGTGATTGTCTAGGGCTCTTTTGCGGGATCAAAAGCTGGCAATGTGCACAGGGTGACTCGCTCACTTAGTTGGCCAGGGGTTCATATCACAGCAGGACAATAATTTAAAACATACTTTTAAGTCAAGTCAGAACTACCGTACCCCCACAGAATGGAATGGTCTTCAAAATTAAACTATATACATATATATATATATATATATATACACACACACACAGACATATTTGACATACATATTTTACAACCTTATTTAACTATTCTTTTCCTGATAATTTAATGTTCCCAGCTTTACCAAAATAGAATTAACAAGGTGTTGTCTTTTTTTAGAAATAACTAAATACCTGGTTTTTCTACATACATAATACAAAATATAATTCCATAAGTGTTAATTAAATCTTAATGATTGTCTCCATCAATCGTCTGCGAGAATTACTGAACTTCAATAATTTATTTAGCACTGCACAGTAGAAATTGGTAACAAAACCTTACATATGAAGAGGTGTCACCTTCTAATTACAAGTAAAAATAGAACATCAGCCTGCCAATTAAATCATACAGACCGCAATATTTGTGGTCTAATTTTTTTTACTTTTTTTTGTCTGGCTTACTAAACCCATTTTCCAAAATACTATGTTAGGAGGCTGGTAATATTTGACGGAGGCCTACATTCAGCAGTCATCTATTAGCCAGAGCATACAGTTGCAGTATAGGACTTAACACGTCCATGCACTACATGGTCGCTGATTTCATTGTGTGATGCTTCATGTCCTCTGTGGAAGCATTTTAGGTAAAATCAAACACTTACTGCTAGCTTTCCCATATACTGTAATGGATCACTGGGTCTTCAACAGAAGATCAAACTTTGAACTGCAAGAAATCTTTCTAAGGACATCTTCATTAAGCTAAATATATATCTTTGGTTTATTGGATTTATTTCACAATCCTACCATGCCAGTCTACGAATAAAAGCAAAAACTGTATGCTTACATGAATAGATGTTTACAGTATAATTTTCAGCCTAATAAAGCCAAACATTTGACAGTTTTACACATCTTCCATGACAACAATGGAGAACCTTGGTGTTTCCCACTTGCGCATTCCCACTTACGCATTTAAAAAGAGGTGAGTAGCCAGGGATACATTATGGTTGGTTGCTTTTTCAATCTGTAATTGTTGAGACTTAAAATACATAGTAGATATCAAAACCAGTGCAGAATATACTAACTGCTAGCTGGTGCTTGAAAAACATCCTAATAAAGAGGAGGCCCATGTTCAATAGGTACACATGTTTGAATAAAGTCACATAAAAAGATTTCTAAAAACTGCGGATTCTGGTTAATAAAAAAGTAGTTTGTTTCCTCTGTAAATACCTGCTTTATTACAGAAAGTTTTTGAATTGGGTAATTTATGGGAGGTTTTAATAAAAAGACCTTTTAATGTCACTTTAAGTCCAAACTGGTCACAAAAAATACGTTAGGAGATTTTTCAGGAAAATGTAAAAAATAGCATAGCAATTTAAAACCCATACAAAGTCTTAAAAAATAAAATATGGATTAAAAAATTAAGACTGTATTAGAAACAGAAAAAAATTTAAGTTTAAAAAGCCTTAACTGTTCTAAATTTTTGTTAGTTGTTGTTTTTCACAGACACAGAATGTATCTACCAAAATATACCACTAACAGAATACAATGGAACACATTCATTCATGCAATTGTGTCAGAATACATAATGGTGTACAAGCTTCACACCACACTTATTATGTGTTACATAATATATGAGGAGGGGAACATCTCTCCTTATGGAGAGCACCAGTTAAGGTGTGTAGTGTTTTGTTTTGGGCCTTTTAGCCCAACTACTCAGCATCTGCATATCACAAGGCATAATGGAAAGGAGCTGGAAAGCTCACTGCGCCCTCTATAGGGGGTTAACAATCCTAAATTTACTTCTGATTCACTGAATCTTTGAGAAGCAAAAAGGAAATAATTTTTCAAGCCAATATTGTTTCATCAACATACGCGTTTCGGGGTTTGCCCCTCATCGTGTAGAGCAGAGCGATATTGGCTTGACTGGTGGTGAGGCAATGAGTGGGTATGAGGAGGGGAACATCTTTTCCTTATGGAGAGCACCAGTTTAAGGTGTGTAGTGTTTTGTTTGCCTTTTAGCCCACTACTCAGCATCTGCATATCACAAGGCATTTTTGGGAAAGGAGCTGGAAAGCTCACTGCGCCCTCTATAGGTTGTAACAAATCCTCAATTTCTTCTGATTCACCTGAATCTTTGAGAAGCAAAAAGGAATAATTGTCAAGCCAATATTGCTCATCTACATACGCGTTTACGGGTTTTGCCCCTCATCTGTAGAGCAAGCGATATTGGCTTGCTGGTGGGAGGCAATGAGTGGGTATGAGGAGGGGAACATCTCTCCTTATGGAGAGCACCAGTTAAGGTGGGGAGTGTTTTTTTTGCCTTTTAGCCCATACTCAGCATCTGCATATCACAAGGCATTATGGGAAAGAGCTGGAAAGCTCACTGCGCCCTCTATAGGTTTTGTAACAAACCTAAATTTACTTCTGATTCACTGAAATCTTTGAAAAGAAAAAAGGGAATAATTGTCAAGCCAATATTGCTCATCTACATACGCGTTTCGGGGTTTTGCCCCTCATCAGTGTAGAGCAGAGCGATATTGGCTTGACTGGTGGGAGGAAATGATTTGGGTATGAGGAAGGGGAACATCCTCCTTATGGAGAGCACCAGTTTAAGGTGTGTAGTGTTTGTTTTCCCTTTTAGCCCACTACTCAGCATCTGCATATCACAAGGCATTATGGGAAAGGAGCTGGAAAGCTCACTGCGCCCTCTATAGGTTTGTACCAAATCCTCAATTTAACTTCTGATTCACTGAATTTTATGAGAAGCAAAAAGGAATAATTGTAAAGCCAATATTGCTCATCTACATACGCGTTTCGGGGTTTTGCCCCTCATCAGTGTAGAGCAGAGCGATATTGGCTTGACTGGTGGGAGGCAATGAGTGGGTATGAGGAGGGGAACATCCTCCTTATGGAGAGCACCATTAAGGTGTGTAGTGTTTTGTTTTGGGCCTTTTAGCCCACTACTCACATCTGCATATCACAAGGCATTATGGGAAAAAAGCTGGAAAGCTCACTGCGCCCTCTATAGGTTGTAACAAATCCTCAATTTACTTCTGATTCACTGAATCTTTGAGAAGCAAAAAGGAATAATTGTCAAGCCAATATTGCTCTTTCTACATACGCGTTTCGGGGTTTTGCCCCTCATCATGTAGAGCAGAGCGATATTGGCTTGACTGGTGGGAGGCAATGAGTGGGTATGAGGAGGGGAACATCTCTCCTTATGGAGAGCACCAGTTAAGGGTGTAGTGTTTTTTTTTTTGCCTTTTAGCCCACTACTCAGCATCTGCATACCCACAAGGCATTATGGGAAAGGGAGCTGGAAAGCTCACTGCGCCCTCTATAGGTTGTAACAAATCCTCAATTTACTTCTGTTTCACTGAATCTTTGGAAGCAAAAAGGAATAATTGTCAACCCAAAATTTTGCTCATCTACATACCGTTTGGGGGTTTTGCCCCTCATCAGTGTAGAGCAGAGCGATATTGGGCTTGACTGTGGGAGGCAATGAGTGGGTATGAGGAGGGGAACATCTCTCCTTATGGAGAGCACCATTTAAGGTGGTAGTGTTTTGTCCAGCTCCTTTCCCCATAATGCCTTGTGATATGCAGATGCTGAGTATGGGCTAAAAGGAAAAAACAAAACACTACACACCTTAACTGGTGCTCTCCATAAGGAGAGATGTTCCCCTCCTCAAACCCACTCATTGCCTCCCACCAGTCAACCCAAAATATCGCTCTGCTCTACACTGATGAGGGGCAAAACCCCGAAACGCTATGTAGATGGCAATATTGGCTTGACAATTATTCCTTTTTGCTTCTCAAAGATTCAGTGAATCAGAAGTAAATTGAGGATTTGTTACAACCATATAGAGGGCGCAGTGAGCTTTCCAGCTCCTTTCCATAATGCCTTGTAATATGCAGATGCTGAGTAGTGGGCAAAAGGCAAAACAAAACACTACACACCTTAACTGGTGCTCTCCATAAGGAGAGATGTTCCCCTCCTCATACCCACTCATTGCCTCCCACCAGTCAAGCCAATATCGCTCTGCTCTACACTGAGGAGGGGCAAAACCCCGAAACGCGTATGTAAGATTAGC
Source organism: Phyllomedusa bahiana (assembly GCA_025379985.1). Lineage (NCBI taxonomy): Eukaryota > Metazoa > Chordata > Amphibia > Anura > Hylidae > Phyllomedusa > Phyllomedusa bahiana. The sequence continues at coordinate 161,259 of JAODAL010000622.1, read as the reverse complement.
AATATTGGCTTGACAATTATTCCCTTTTTGCTTCTCAAAGATTCGTGAATAAAGAAGTAAATTGAGGATTTGTTAACAACCTATAGAGGGCGCAGTGAGCTTTCCAGCTCCTTTCCCATAATGCCTTTGGGTGATATCCCAGATGCTGAGTAGGTGGCTAAAAGGAAAAACAAAACACTACACACCTTAACTGGTGCTCTCCATAAGGAGAGATGTTCCCCTCCTCATACCCACTCATTGCCTCCCACCAGTCAACCCAATATCGCTCCGCTCTACACTGATGAGGGGCAAAACCCCGAAACGCGTATGTAGTTTGAGCAATATTGGCTTGAAATTTTTTCCCTTTTTGCTTCCCCAAAGATTCAGTGAATCAGAAGTAAATTGAGGATTTGTTAACAACCTATAGAGGGCGCAGTGAGCTTTCCAGCTCCTTTCCCATAATGCCTGTGATATGCAGATGCTGAGTAGGGCTAAAAGCAAAACAAAACACTACACACCTTAACTGGTGCTCTCCATAAGGAGAGATGTTCCCCTCCTCATACCCACTCTTTGGGCCTCCACCAGTCAAGCCAATATCGCTCTGCTACACTGATGAGGGGCAAAACCCCGAAACGCGTATGTGGGGATGGGGCAATTTTTGGCTTGACAATTAATTCCTTTTTGCTTCTCAAAGATTCAGTGAATCAGAATTTAATTGAGGATTTGTTACAACCTATAGAGGGCGCAGTGAGCTTCCAGCTCCTTTCCCATAATGCCTTGTGATATGCAGATGCTGAGTAGTGGGCTAAAAGGCAGAAAAGTACTCAACACCCCAAAACGGGAGCTCTCCCTAAGGAGAGATGTTCCCCTCCGCGTACCCACTCATTTACTCCCACCAGTCAAGCCAATATCGCTCTGCTCTACACTGATGAGGGGCAAAACCCCGAAACGCGAAATGTAGATGACAATATTGGCTTGACAATTATTCCTTTTTGCTTCTCAAAGTTTCAGTGAATCAGAAGTAAATTGAGGATTTGTTACAACCTATAGAGGGCGCAGTGAGCTTTCCAGCTCCTTTCCCATAATTACATAATATAGACACTTTTGTGCCTCATCTGACAAAAGGGCTGCGACCTTTGTGAAAGAACGTGGTTTCAAGGACAGGAGGGTTGACTTAACGTGCAACCCCAAAAAAGCATCAGAATTTTGCTGCAACTAGTGGCATTAAGTAAGTCAACTAATAAAAAGTGTAAAGTTAGACTAAACAGTCTAAATCGCACCACACTTATCAACACTATAACAAATGTGGTGCACTCTAACACTGTCTGGTCTAAGTTTACACTGTCTGAGTGTTACACAATATTGATAAATGTGTCACACAAAAAAAAGGTCAGAAAGCAAATATTCCTTGGGATCTTATTTGGTTTAATATAAGATCCTATAAACCTTGAAATGACAGCACTGGATCCCTATATCTGTGTATTAACAAGTTTCTTCCATTCCAATATAAAAACAACACGTTTCATGTCTTATTACAGGAGACACTTCATCAGGTTTCTGGTAATCTTACTACTAAATGAGTTTAAGTTTCCGTATATACTCGAGATAAGCCGAGTTTTTCAGCACAAAAAATGTGCTGAAAAAAACCCCCCCTTTGGCTTATACTCGAGTCACTGTCGGCACTCAGGCGCTGCGATGGCCCGAGTGCTGACAGGGACGCTTCAGTTTTATGCGGCTCCTCACGGAGCGCATAAAAACTGAAGGCCGAGCACGGCTGACAGTGTCCAGGCGCTGCGATGGCCCGGGCACTGGCCGTCATCTCTGCCCCTGCATGCGACTCCTCCAGAGCGCACCCCAGGTGAAGAGATACCACTGCGGGGCACAGAGACGAGCGCTCCGTGCCCGCAAATGGACCCGGGCGGCCGCAAACTCTCCGGGCTCCCCGGGAACAGGCAGCGTGCATGTCATCCCCGCTGCGTGCGCGGCCTGATGACGTCACCCCGCCTGTGCCGGGAAGAGCGCGCGGAACCGAACAGCGAGGAGGCGGAGCGGCCGGGGGGACGAGCAGCGGGGAGCCAGGTAATGATTTTTTTTTGTTTTTAAAAGTTGCCTACACCTGCCTATACCTGTCTATACTGCCTATTGCTTGCCTAGTACTGCCTATAGCCTACCTAGTGCTACCTATACCTGCCTAGTACTACCTATACCTGCCTAGTACTACCTATACCTGCCTAGTACTGCCTATAAGCCTACCTATACCTGCCTAGTACTACCTATACCTGCCTAGTACTGCCTATAAGCCTACCTATACCTGCCTAGTACTGACAATAAACATAACTATACCTGCCTAGGACTCCCTATACCTGCCTAGGACTGCCTATAAGCCTACCTATACCTGCCTAGTTACTACCTTTTACCTGCCTAGTACTGCCTAAAAAGCCTACTATACCTGCCTAGTACTACCTAAAACCTGCCTAGTAACTCCCTATACCTGCCTAGTACTGCCTATCAGCCTACCTATACCTCCTATAACCTACCTATACCTGCCGAAACACCTATACCTGCCTAGTACTGCTATAAGCCTACATATACCTGCCTAGTACTCCCTATACCTGCCTAGTACGCCTATAAGCCTACCTATACCTGCCTAGTACTACCTATAAGCCTACTATACCTGCCTAGCACTGCCTATACCTGCCTTTTAATACTACCTATGCCTACCTATACCTGCCTAGTACTTTTGGGGGACATATAGCTGCCTATATCTGCTTATGGGGGACATTAAACTGCCTATATCTGCTTATGGGGGACATTAAACTGCCTATGGGGGACATTAAACTGCCTATACCTGCCTATGTAATTTTATTGGTATCTATTTTTATTTTTAAAATTAACCAGTAGCCGCTGCGTTTTCCACCCTAGGCTATACTCGAGTCAATAAGCTTTCCCGTTTTTTTTTGTGGCAAAAGTAGGTGCCTCGGCTTATACTCGGGTCGGCTTATACTCGAGTATATACGGTACATTAAAAAAAATCTGCGATGTGATTCATGGTAAACTGACATTTATTGCATTGCTTAATTGTTGCAGTTGTATCTCATTAAATAAATTAATCAATCAATCAATCAATCAATCCATAAATGAACAAATCATAATAAAACACTGGGAGTCTCTTAAAAAATTGTATCCTTTCTGCGAATAAATGCTTTAAAACGTGATTTTATAGTTAGGATACTGACAGTCCTAGCAAATATTCTAATAAAAGGACCTTAATTGATAAATCAGTAATTAAATAGATAAATAAAAACTAGCTAATGCATTTTTTGTGCTATTTGGGAGACAGCCTTTTTTTCTTTTCATAATTTATCAGGTAAAGTCTGTTTCTAGTTACTAGTTGTTGTACAGTGATCATTTAAATGTTGATTATGATATCAAAATGCAAATTTTTACCACGAGCCAATTTGTTAATTACATTTTTGCATTTATAGAATTATCTACTCATTAATTACAATAAAATGTAATTACCTTTTAGTTTAAGCACACTGTTTCTAGATATGTGAAAATTATAGGAAGTATTTTTAATGTATTTAAAATGATTTTTCATAGATCCCCTTAACCATGCAATAATTCAATTGAAGTTCTGTTGTAAAAGAATAAAATGGAATACATTTCTGGAAGACACAGTGAAATCTCACAAGGTTATTCAGACCACAATTCTTAATAAAATGATTTAGGTGAATGCAATAAAGAGTTCTTTGTTTCCCGTAACGAGTTTAATTTACATTTTACAGCAGCATTTTATTTTTTATTTTAAAAAGAAATTTTATCTTTACATTTAAAAACATAAAAAATACTACTGGACACAAATTTCAAATATATTTAATGTATTCATCTATTTACAGTTCCTCGTGCAAAAGAGGCAACAATCCTGAACAATCAGACAAAGTAAAAAAGTGGGAAAATTTTTTATTGATTTTCCTCCACCTTCATTTAGGCTTGAAGACTCACCATCACTTCATGTGGCATAGGATTTAAAGGGGTATTCCTATCACAGCAAATGCCGCTGGGAGGGCAAGTTACTGTAAAGTAAGTAATTTTCAAAAAACAAAATTAAAAAAAATTTTGCTTTACCTAATACGGTCTTACAGGTCTGTTTACAGCAATGATTTTTAAAAAAAGCTTAGGGGGACTGCATTAGGTTTTGGATGGGCCCCAGATTCAGTGCTGAATAAGCAAAACAAACGGCGTCCAAATCAGCTATTTCCACGAACCCTAATATGCCGAGATAAATAAACACCTTCCTTCCCTCAAACAAAGTGGATGCTGTTTCCTACAGGTACAGGGCTGGAGTTTCCAGGAACTTGGTCGTGGGTTCCTTAGGAGACAGCAGCAAGATCTGGCACTTTATTGGTTTTAGAAGCAATGTATTTCAGTAACCCTAAAGATGTTCAACAAATACAAAGATGGTGCTGTAATAAAGGCCTATAGTTAAAGTAACATCAGTGGTAAGTGGTCAGTGACTGAGAAAGCAATCACAGCACTGTCTGCATGTTAGAATTGCCAAAAGTGTGGCCTGTTGTAACAATACAGTGAACCTTTCAGAATTAATTTACTAAGTGTGCTCTGCACTTCTTGTTGGATGAAGCATTTTGAAACAGTAAATAGCATATGTGTTGCATACAAGAGTAGTTCAAGAAAGTCGACCAGGCTGACTAAAATGTAATTACAGGTGCCATAAATCATGGTATGGCGTATCATACTAAAATGTCTAACGTGATCTGTACAAATCTTGGAAGAGGACGAATTCACTGTCAGGCTGGTGTTGAGGCTTTCACATCACTAGTAAGGTCAGTCGTCACGTTTGAATTCAGGGCTCAGAAAAACCATTTGCCCTTAAAGGGGATTTGTCAGGACGCCAGTTACCTACCTCTTATCAGCACGGGAGCAGAATATATACAAATCATGCTGAGTCATGAAGCTGCAGGGGAGAGAGGGAGGGGATGAGTGAGGAATCCAAGGGAGCGTCTCAAAACCTAACTGAAATAATAACAGTACAAAAGTGGATTCTCAATACAGCAAGACACAGACTCAGACTGCACTTTCTATCTGGTGCCTTAAAAGCTCATTCATTTTGCCTGTCATCAGATAAGAAGTGTTTCACGCAAGCGCGGCCTGTCAGCTCCTGGGTCGTGTCTAGTGGAAGCTTTGAGGTAACTAAGGGGGATTGAGAAATGGGTGTAGCTCTCAGAGTCTTCCCTTTTTGTAATCACATATATTTAGAAAAGTGATTACATACCCATTTTGGAGGTTCCCACGTCAACATTACATGGTGGCAAAACCCCTTTAAAAAGCAAATGAGGGACTCACCCAAAGTAAGCGTGTTCTGTGCAATTAGCATCTGTAGTGTCTATGATTCTTTCTTTTCTGTTAAAGATACTATATCTGCCCACTACTACCTGGACATGTTAAAGGAATGGCTTATGCCACAGATAGAAGAAGATCTGCTAAACATGGTCTATCAGCAGGATGGTGACTTCCATTCCAACACATTTCCATACTCTACCAGAAGGTTGGATTGGCCGCACTGGAAACAGCAATACACCAATTCTGTGCTGTCCTCTACAATTGCCAGATCTAACACCCAGCATCTTCTTAGTTTGGGGCTACATAAATGACTCAGTCTATCTGTCCCCTGCAGCCAAAGGATCTGAACAACCTGAAACAATACTTCACTAAAACATTTGAGTCAATAAACAAGGATATGTTGGCACACGTTAGGACAGAACTTAACTACCACCTACATATCTGCTGTGTCACCACTTTGAACATTTGTAGTGAATAAGCAAAACTTGGACAGACAGTCCATATGTCTTTTTTTAACCGCAAAATTTATAAACAACTCTATGAAAATCTGTGGGAGTGCGTGATACACGTATTCTCATTTGAAAAACTTTTAGTCCCTTTGGTGTTGGTCTTGTATTGAGTGTTTCTTCCAACTAACAAGTAACATAACTTGCCTATGCTCAGTGTGCAATCTGCTTCAACATTGTGCATATCTATATGATGAAGGCAAGTTTAGACTGTAAGGATGTAGAGTGATAACGGTCATCCACAGATCACCCAGAAGAAAAAGAAACTGGTTTCTGATTTTCTCACAAAATTACAGACTATAGGTGAAATGATAACATGTAACACAAAAAAGAATACCTCCTAATTAAATGGAAAACAAAAAGATACACTGCATAAAAAAAGACGAAAAAAAAATACATACATTAATTCAGACATTATGATAATTTGTGGACCTGGTAAAATATAAACTGGAATTTCTACAAAACTATAGATCACTATTAGGCCATATTCACACGGCTTATTTGGGCACGTATTTCAGTCCGTAATTTGCGGCGTCTTGCGCAAATTACGGGCTGAAATACATCCCAGGCATTACGGTAATCCACAGTTCTCATAGAGAACTATGGATTACCTCTCCTCTCCATGCTCGGCGAATATGCCGCGGGGGGAGATAAGTGACATGTCATCTACTAGTGGAGTATATGTGCCGCTAGAAATGATAGTATAGGGGCTGAGGTGCCGCCCCCCCGCTCCCACGGAGTAATTGCGTGGCGTAATTACGCCCCGCAATTAAGCCGTGTGAACATGGCCTTAATGTTAAATAAAGCAGAAGATGGCGTAAACCAGTAATTATTTTATAGACTATGTGCAAAGCAGGAGTATACATAAAAAACATTATATAGTGTATTCACCACAACCTGTGAGTAGATATTCTACCATATAGCACTAACTGGTGTATTTGATTTTTCCATTACACACCAAAATATTTAGTAATAAATGCTTATGGACACTTGCCACATGGCAAGAATATCTGTTGAACCAGAGGGTACCCAAAAAGCCAAGCCACAGAACAAACATTTACAACAAGTGGTCAACAGTATTGATGAGAACACTTTATTATCAAAGGAATTGCTACCACTGTGTTACTCTATCCTTACAATAATTATAACATCTATAAGCAATTGCGCAAACAGCTATTACAAGTTAGTGCTCAATAGGGAGTAGTTGACTTTCAACTTCACTTCTATTCTAATTTTCCAGGAGTCCCCATGACGGACCAATCTACTGCATCCTGCTGATTAAACACATCTACAAATGCTTCCGAATAAAGAGCTTCAAGCAGCACATCTTTTGACAGACTCCTGTTAAACATAAAAAAACAACATTCTTATTCTTCCAATACATTTCACAGAATCTGTATTACTGAAATAATTATTTTTTTCTTGAAGAGAAAAAAGCAAGGACAACTTTTAGCAGGTCAAGTGCTCAGACAATGGTTTTGGAGAGTGATTACAAAGTGCTATGATAATAAATAACAGTCTGTCGCACAAGTGAAGGTTAAAAAGTGGGGTCAATTTCTTCAAGTGGCACTTCTAGAACTGAATACTTCTTCACTTGTTTCAAATGAACAGAAATACTTTACAACTTAAGAGTTAGGAAATTAAATTTTCTACTTCAAAAGCACTTTTTCTTACTTTGAAATATAATTGAGATAATGACCTGTCGACGCTCTTAAACATGCAAGGCAGAGATCAGTGGTTTTTTATACAGTTTTATGATAAATAATAACATAAATTAGAGTGTAAATTATGACACTAAGCTCTAGGAAACATTTTACAGCTAAATGTTATATTCCTATGGAGTTAATAAGCTGATATTAATGCTTTTTTTTTTGTTTTGCTTTATTTTAGTGCTAGTCTTTGGATACTTTATTATACATCCATATTCTATCACTTTGGATACAGTTTTGTTACTTTATAACTAGTGTTGAGCGATTTTTATCGACAAAGTAGAAATCGGCAAGGTTTTTATGGTGATCGAAATTTCCAGATCATGCGATAATTAAGGTTAAAATCTGTGCATCATCTATTAAGATCGCGCCTTTTCGGCGCTTCCTGTAATTTTGGCGGCCAGCAAATCAGATTACAGAATAGAGCAGGGTGAGATGTGTGTGCGACGTCATGACTGGGATGTGTATGGTTGCGATTGGCTGGAAAAATCACATGACTTCGTTTTACATAGAACAGCGTTTCCTGTTTCAGCCTCAGTGTCTCTCAGCGTCTCATAGGGATAGGACCTGCGCTCTGCCTGTGGCCAAACAGCTCAGCGAAATTAGTCTATTTCTGCACAGAGAAACCTCTACTATTAGCTGTGATCCTTCCAATTTAGTTAGATTAGAGAATTGAAGATTTTATGTAGTTAGCTAGAGAATTTTAAAGCAGCATCTACCGCTGTAAATTCACGGCGGTGGGAGCGGGGGGGGGGGGGGCCCGCGGGCGAACACAGACAAGCTCTATCTATAAAGAACACTGGATAAAGTTCACCAAGACTTAGTGTAGACATTGTAGTGGAATATATTTATTATTAACAGTTTGCTATTGAAATATTTCCTGGATATTGGGCAGCCTGAACTTATATTGGATACACATCATTTCTAGTAACTGCAGGTCTCTTTGTTAGCTGCAAAACTCCACTTTTATTATCAGTATACATTTCAGATAGGTGTTCAATTTTACCCATTACACCTGTGACTGTTGATATATCCACCTTGCAGTTAAATTACAATACAGCAATCTTGTAGTCAGCACAGGTTGTTTGTTGCCAAAAATACCGTGTATCGTACGAAAACATCACAGTTACGTGTTTTTTGACTTTTGCGCACCCAGCATTGTTCATTGACGCAGCATCTACGTAAATCTTAAAACAGCAATTCTATATTCACCACAGGTGAATTGAAAGGTGCAAAAAATACCGTTTATTATATCAAAACATAACAGTTACGTGTTTTTGACTTTGCACACCCAGCATTGTTCATTGACGCAGCATCTACGTAAATCTTAAACAGCAATTCTATATTCACCACAGGTGTAATTGAAAGGGTGCAAAAAAATACCGTGTATCATACGAAAAACATAACAGTTACGTGTTTTTTTACTTTTGCGCACCCAGCTTTGTTCATTGACGCAGCATCCACGTAAATCTTAAAACAGCAATTCTATAGTCACCACAGGTGAATTGAAAGGTGCAAAAAATACCGTGTATTATACGAAAACATAACAGATACAGACATAACAGACTCCTTTTCCCGGCACTTTTTAATCTGGGGTCAGACAGGTTTAATGGTCATACTGCGGTCCAGGCAGGTATAGTCAATGTCCAGTGAAACTAAAATGCGGGTTGAAAGACTCCTTTTTGTGGCACTTTTAAATCTGGGGGTCATGCAGGTTTGGGGCTCATGCTGCGTTCCAGGACAGGGATATCAAGGTCCAGTTCAAGTAACATACTGGTTCAAATCATACTGCCTTCTGGCACTTTTTAATTTGTGGGTGATGCAGGTTTAAGGGTCAGGCTGTGGTACAAGACAGAGATAGTGAATGGTCTGTGACTTTTTTCTGTGACTTTTATAACCTAAGTGTGTTGCCTAAGATGTAGCACGTATCCATTTGACTGTTGTGGATGTTAATTTCAGCTTCTCCAGCCTTGTTTGGGTGTAATAATGAGGTGTTGTTGCTCTCCCATAGACTTTAATGGTAATCGCTCATAATCGATGCTCACTATCGAAAAACCTTATCGATAGCGGCCGACTATCGACTATCGCTCGATCTCGATAGCCAACGCAATCGCTCAACACTATTTATAACCATTACTCTTAATTTGAGCCCTAGCTTGAAACTTTCCTTGCAGAACATGCACCGCTGATGGAAAATAATTGAGAGCTAGAATAAAAAGAATTAGGCTAGGTGGGTTATTTGTATGGTTAAGTAAAAACCTTTTAAAGCACATTGCTAAAATATAATTATGAAACAACAAAATATCAAAAATATTGACAATACATTTAACTAGCAGAATCCCCTTTTCCATCTAAATGAAGTACTAGAAAATATATACACTTAAACCTGTCGGTGGACAAAACTAGAGGTTACGGAAAGAAAAACCAATCGATACTATAGTTATTTTTGACAACTTTCAAATGAATATACTTAAAACCACTACTGTTTTCTATTACACTTAGGAGTGAGAATAGATTTAGACATTCGAACCTTTTTACTTTGGTCGGGCTTTATTTCAGCTATCATTCTACATATTGTAATAAGGGGTAACTCCACTTAATGCTTTACTTGTGTTTTATACCTGTGCAGTGATATTAATGATTTACAGGTAGTCACATATTTATATTACATTACTGTCTATTAATGGTTTCTAAGAAATATTGTGCTTGTGGACAAATAGTCCAGTGCCCACGGCTATTGGTAGCTTTATTGACTTGCTATATCTGTTAGTTAACAAAGTCAGATGTAGAGCTGAAAAGATAACAATGTGTTATGTAAACTGAAATTCTGGACTTGTATGAAATTGTCTGTATAAAAACAGTGGCATAATTTTTATCATATCCTAAAAAAGTTCAGGAACAAACAGTCATACACTAGATTTGTTGATAAGTGTATACTAGATGGATAGGCTGGACTACGCAGAATGAACTGGAAACACAGTCATGAAAAACAACCCCTCAACTAAGGTAGATAAAATGGTTATGCAGTGCTGAAGATACTACTTGCTGATTCAGGCTATTGTTGTTCTCCTCTGGGCTTCACCTATTTAGGTGTGGCTGCAGAGAACAGAGATAGCCGAGCATGCGCATTGGTCTCTGTTCTCATGTACAGGAAGTTTGAATACAGCCAAGCGAATGCACTAAGCTGTATTCGGAACTCCCATAAAAAAATATGGACACAAGCAGCTTCCCCCATTCACTGTCATTGGACCTTTCTTACATTCTTCACGTGTAACTGGATATCTTTTGGGCCAGGGCTTGGACAATGACTGGAGAACGTAGGTGTCCACCTAATGCGCCACTTCACCCCAGGCAGGAAATGGGGCACAAGACGGGATGGTGTGGGATGAATTTTCCATTGGGGAAGGAGGGGACACTATAGGCAACATGTCGAAAATTTGCGGCGCCGTGGCAATTTTTAGGCACATTAAATCAGTGTAAAGTGCGGCAGAAAGTCCGATCCTCTCAAAAATCAGACGTCAGGCATATCTTACATTGTAAACTTAATGCGCCTACAAAGGCGCATTGCGCAAATCGTGGCACATAGCATATCACTAGTAGTGTATGTAATGCGTCTATAGAGGCATATTGCGCAACGGAGGCGCATGGCATATCATTACTAGTGTATGTAATGCGCCTCAATAGGCACATTGCATTATGGAGGCGCACAGGGTATCACTTTTAGGCGCATTACAATGTGTCATGCCCGGCGTATAATGCGTCTAGTTTTGTTGTACGACAGTTCATTTACATTGAGAATATGGCGTCAAAAGTGTGTTTAGCACAAAAATGGCATCTGCATATTGGGACATGTCGCCTTATGTGCCTTTTTTGCCTAAGACACCAGAATACCTTGTCTTAATCCTGCTTGGGGAAGCCGCAAGCAGTTCACAGATTGTATATTGTACTGGCCTGCCTAAACATTTGGAAAATTATATTCAAAAGTGCTGCCTTTGCCCATGAGATGATACAGTAATTACTGTACCCAATTGTATTTATATGAATGGACTGAAACACCCCCGCTATTCACAATCTAATATTGTAAACACATGGCAAAATAAATGTAAGAATATGGAAATGGCAAAGAATTCTAAATCTTTCTTAATATAATTAATAGCAATTAGGCCAATAAGATGAAGAGGAAAAAGTTGGACTGAATTGACAATTGTGCAGTACCGCCGGTGGGATAATTTGTCAGAGGTAAAAGGAAAACACAAGATGTACCTAGCTTAATGAGAAATGTCTGCTAGGTGAATTATGGCAAGCGAGTGGATGTGTATTACATAAATTAGGGCACATTGATTTTTCTGTTTACATTCCAAAGATTACACCATAACACAAATTAATATTGATCAAAGCAAATGAAAAATAAAGCAAATTACACAACAAAATTAACAGGATACTGTCACTTTATTAATGCTTCACTACTTATTCTAGTGTTCTAGAATTAAAGAAATCTAAAAACAGTTACTGAAGGGGTGTTCAAACCCAGGAAAAAAAAAGATCAAAGAAAACCCTTTAATGACTTTTCAGGACTAAATCAACTGTTATACTTTCTACTCTACTTTCTGTACAGAATAGAATCTGTGTTGTCAACTTACTATTTTAAACTAAATAATATATTTATTTTGGGAAGCAATGTGGCTAGGGAGAAAGACAACCACAACAGCATCTGTCAATCCCCTCCTGCCCCCTTCAAAGATCATATTACTGGCTATTCACTACCTCTTGTTGTTCGGTATACACTGAACATACTCTTGTTGAGATAGGAAAACTGTGTGAACCTATCCTGTTTTATACACATTCACAATATGGCATAACATAGTGGTGTACCAGCTTCTATTACAGTATGCCGTATTCATAGTTTCATAGTTTGTAAGGCTAAAAAAAGACAAGTCGTCCATCTAGTTCAGCCTGTTGTGCTAAGGTGTTGATCCAGAGGAAGGCAAAAACCCCCAATGAGGTAGAAGCCAATTGTCCTCATTTTAGGGAAAAATTCCTTCCTGACTCCAATCTGGCAATCAGAAAAATCCCTGGATCAATGACCCCTCTCCTGAATCCTAGTCACTATAACTTGTTATATTATTACGCTCCAGAAATGCATCCAAACCCTTTTTGAACTCGGTTATTGAATTCACCATGACAAGTCCCTCTGGCAGAGAATTCCACAGTCTCACTGCTCTTACAGTAAAGAATCCCTTTCTATGTTTATGTAGAAACTTTCTTTCCTCAAGACGTAAAGGATGCCCCCTTGTTCTAGATACAGCCCTGTGTATAAATAAATCTTGGGAGAGATCTCTATATTGACCTTTGATGTATTTAAACATATTTATTATGTCCCCCCGAAGCCTTCTTTTCTCTAAACTAAATAACCCTAATCTTGCCAATCTTTCTGTGTACTGTAGTCCACCCAGTCCTTTTATTATTTTTGTTGCCCGCCTTTGTACCTGTTCAAGCTCTACAATGTCTTTCCTGTGCACTGGTGCCCAAAACTGTACACAATATTCCATGTGTGGTCTAACCAGTGACTTGTATAATGGGAGAATAATGTTCTCATCATGTGCATCTATTGTATTGTTAGAAAACTAATGAGATATAACTTTTATCGCACATTATCAACATTACCCAGCTTTGCACAGGTATATCTGGTTTAACTGTTTATTGTTTGTGTTTAAACATTTTGGGCAAGATGTCAGAGAAGTGGCGTTTCCACTCCAGTTTTAGGCACATCAAATCAGAGTAAAGTGTGCCAGAAAGTCTGATCCTTTCAAAAATCTGGCATCAGGAATACCTTGCAGACAAAACTTAATGCGCCTTAAAAGGCGCACCGCGCCAAAAAAGGCGCAACTTGCGCCGCATAGCATATCAATGGTAGTATATGTAATGCGCCTATCGAGGCGCCTTGCCCGATGGAGGCGCATAACATATGTAATGCGCCACAATAGGCGCATTACGCGACGGGAGGGCGCACAGCGCTCCATATTTAGCCACATTACAAATTGTCATTCTCAGCATATAATGCGCCTAGTTTTGGTGTACAACAGTTCATTTACAACAAGAATATGGCGTCAAAAGTGGGTTTGGTGCAAAATAGACCAAAAAAGTGGCGTTGACGTGTTGGGACATGTCACGCTTTGTTTGCTTCTGATCAGCCTGGAGACACACTTGGGTCTGATGAGGAGTCTCAGCTGCTCATCTGTCTTGTTGAGACTGCAGTTGTGCCTCACTCTGCTGGGGAGTTTGAGCAGCTCCCCATTGTGTGACACATCCAGACAGTCTGAAGAACACCTCGGCCTGCTTAGAGATTTCAGCAGCAGTCAGGCAGATGCTGCAGGAGTCTTTTGACCGAGAGCAGTGTTCCTTTATCGACTAGTCTGAAAGGGATTCATTTATGCCCAAATTCAGTAGAGGAAGAGATCATTCATGGCAAGCTCCGATTTTTGCAAATATGTCAAGAATGCTTAGGTCCTAGAAAGCTGAAACGTGGTCTTCCAAAGAGACTGACTTGTTTATGTGGCAAAATTGGTGCAGAATGTTCCAGTCATTTGGCAATGCATAAAGAACAGACAGCAGACAATAGTTTTATGCATTTAAAGACCAGCATAATTACCCAGCTTTGCATAGGTCTATTTCATTTAATTGTTTTTTGTTTGTGTTAATTGTGGCCAAAGAACCATAGAAGCAGCTTTGTACGTCCCACACGTTGGAAATAATTTCAAACACCTTTCTCTTGTGGTAATACAGTTATCTAGATGTGTACTTATTTTCAGCATTCTAGCTTATATTTAAAAACCTTTGATGGACTTACATGGGTACCTTATGTGTAACACATGGATTTGTATTATTTTCTAATATAGCACTACTCTAACACGTTATATATACCGTATATACTCGAGTATAAGCCGAGTTTTTCAGCACAAAAAATGTGCTGAAAAACCCTCCCTCGGCTTATACTCGAGTCACTGTCGGCACTCAGGCGCTGCGATGGCCCGAGTGCTGACAGGGACGCTTCAGTTATATGCGGCTCCTCACGGAGCGCATATAACTGAAGGCCGAGCACGGCTGACAGTGTCCAGGCGCTGCGCTGGCCTGGGCACTGTCCGTCATCTCTTCCCTTGCATGCGACTCCTCCGGAGCGCATATAGGTGAAGAGAGACCACTGCGGGGCACAGAGCAAGCGCTCCGTGCTCCGCAGTGGACCCGGGCGGCCGCAAACTCGCGGCTGTCCGGAGCTCCCCGGCACAGGCAGTGTGTGTCATCACGCTGCGTGCGCGGCCTGATGACGTCACCCGCCTGTGCCGGCGCGCAGGACCGAACAGCGAGGAGGCCGGCCAGTGAGGGAGATGGAGCAGCGGGGAGCCAGGTAAGTGATTTTTTTTTTGTTTTAAAACGTTGCCTACACCTGCCTATACCTGTCTAGTACTGCCTATAGCCTACCTATACCTGCCTAGTACTACCTATACCTGCCTAATACTACCTATACCTGCCTAGTACTGCCTATAAGCCTACCTATACCTGCCTAGTACTACCTATACCTGCCTAGTACTACCTATAAGCCTACCTATACCTGCCTAGTACTACCTATACCTGCCTAGTACTACCTATACCTGCCTAGTACTGCCTATAAGCCTACCTATACCTGCCTAGTACTGCCTATACCTGCCTAGTACTACCTATACCTGCCTAGTACTGCCTATAAGCCTACCTATACCTGCCTAGTACTGCCTATAGCCTACCTATACCTGCCTAGTACTGCCTATACCTGCCTAGTACTACCTATAGCCTACCTGTACCTGCCTAGTACTATGGGGGACATATAGCTGCCTATACCAGCCTATGGCGGACATTAAACTGCCTATACCAGCCTATGGGGGACATTAAACTGCCTATACCTGCCTATGGGGGACATTAAACTGCCTATGTAATTTTATTGGTATCTATTTTTATTTTTAAAATTCACCAGTAGCCGCTGCGTTTTCCACCCTAGGCTTATACTAGAGTCAATAAGCTTTCCCGTTTTTTTGTGGCAAAAGTAGGTGCCTCGGCTTATACTCGGGTCGGCTTATACTCGAGTATATACGGTAAATATATTTTATATACTTGCTCATAACATTACTAGCTTTTTCCTGTTAAACAAGTGTATGAAATGCTCCCTGTATTCATGTAGTGGCCATCTGTATGTATTAATTTTTATTACATTGATACTTGTTCTCATAGCCATATACATTATAATATTCATTCTTTTACCTTTTTGATCATGTTATTACTCCTGAAAGATAGGTGTGTGTCGTTTTTATGACCGTGGTAGTGATTTATTAAAGGGATTGTCCATCTTGTAGAAAAATCATACCAACAGCTCCTGGGGTCCCAGTAAAATAAAAAAAAAATACATTTACCTTCCTCCGATCCTTGGTTCCAGAGGTGCTGATTGGCTGCAGTAGTCACATGCCACCAACCTACATCAACATTCAGGAGTGAACAGCTCCGAACGGTGGTGTAAGTAGCAGCGTGTGACTGCTGCAGCCAAACAGCAGATGCAGTGTTGATGTCCCTGTGTGGAAATGACAGAATGAATACAGAAGACTGGAGAGTTCTGGGACCGAGGACTGGATGAAGGGGAGTATAAGGTACTACTTTCAATAATTTTCAATAAGGATTCAGAGTTATTCATTGCTACTGATTCCCACATGACTATTGGATTTATACCTAGAGCACTAAAACCTGGTCAAAAACTTATCTAGGTGTCAAATTTGGTGCTGACTGGTCCAGTCGTTTGTGCATAAAGAACAGATGCCCCTTATGATGAGTTACTTTTCTCTGCAAATATGACAATAGTAAGTCCTAGGTAGCTAAAACATAGTTTAAAACCTTCCAAAGCACCTAATTTAACTACATTTCAAATTTCGTAACAACTGATCCCCTCAACTGGCCATGCATATAGTTAGACACATTCACAGAGAATTCAGATCTTTTTTTACTAACTTGTTGAGAGTGGTAGGTCCCAGATGCTAAAACCCAGTCTAAACAGACAACAGAAATTCATATATTGTAGCAGATTCACTAAACACTGCACGTAGTCTAGTCCAATTTTAGGTTGGGAGCTACACTCCAGCTCATCTGACTCTCCTGGCTTATATAGCCAATCCAAAACCTTGCCTGAAAATGTGGAAGTAGTCATCCCACTCAGCTCTCTGAGTACTCCAGTAAGGGCCAGCACAAACCAGATGCTGGCCAGCAGCTATACTACATTATTAAGTGTCAGTAACCTAAAGTTGCTGACAAAAAGCTACTGGTTTACATAACTGAAACCAGTAACCTCAGTAACATCTATCAGTCAAAATTTCTTGAAAATGTTTTGAAATTAACTAAATGAGACCATGCACGTGTCCAACTGTTCAATGTTCAGTACTTTTCGGGCAAGGCTTCCAACACCATGTAAACCAATCGGGGCCCCGCAATCGGTTTGAGGAACGCTGTGCGGCACGTCGCATCTCATACGTTCAACAGGACGCTACAAAGCCCCTTACCGACACTGGGATGCAAGTTTACGTCCAGTTTCGTTGATGGGTTAAGGGAGGTGAGAGGCCTTCCTCGTAAATGCTTACATGAGCATGGTTAGCTTGCTAGACGACCGGCAAAGGTACCTCACCTGACTGTCATATAGTGCTCTCCTCAACATCTCCAGCATCGTTGTCAACCGTCATTTCTGCTCAGAGTGTATTAACTTTAATCATTGAACAGCACTGAAGACTACTGGTCCCTCATCCAGCGTAGATGCTCCCCGGCCCATGGAAGACGATGATGCCTGTGCCTGGTGGTGTGGTCAGGTCGCCTAGCATGTAGATCACACTGATATAAATGGTTACGAATGGTTTGATGTGACAATTGGATACCTCTCCCCTCCCTTAACCCATTACCCAACATTGGACGTACCCAAACATCCTAGCGGAAAGTGCGTTGCATGATCGAGACCTGGGACCAGCGGTATATTACAGCTGGCCTCATGCTGCATCATCTACAGCCGGAGTGAGCTCCAGCCTTAATTCCGTCGATGTATTAAGATTGATGGAGCTAAGTCGCAGGCAGACGGAGTGAGCTCCTCCTGCCTGCTCTCGTCGCAGCTGTGGAACAATCTACCAGACAGCCTGGGAAGTGAAAATCACTAGTCATGCAGATTATAAAAACTAGTAATGCAGATTATAAAAACACTACATTCTTGTGCACCTAACCCCTGTGTCTGTATGGCAATTCTGGGACTGGCAATATCGGACAACAAAAATCCAAAAAAACTTTCCAGCAGATTTCTGATCTTTGCTAGCAGGTGAGGAGTCCAAATCACATAGACTGCCAGGTAAGCAATATGGTACTAGAACTTCAGGCTCATTATGTCAGAAAACAGGAGTGAGGAATAACATGTCACCAACTCACGTATTCTGCGGAGCCTTTATGCCAGCCAGAGGCTCAGAAAGAAAGTCTCCTACTCTCTCCAGTCACTTTTGTCTGCCAAATTCCATCTCAAACAATATGTGACACCTCGTCTTTAGGTTAGGGAGAATGGGAATCGAAGTAGTCTTATTACCCTAAGAATAACATACTTCTTTTTTTCACCATGCTGTGTTCAGTAGTGGAGATATAGTGTGAGAGAGCTGCTGACACTAAAATGCTAGACTGCCAGTACCAAATGAGCAATTAATTGCGATCTTGCCTGAAAGACTACCTGATGATTGGGTTGAGCTAAACTGACCAGAACGAAATGCTATGATTAACAGCTCAATTGGAAAGCCTAGCACACATATGCAGATTACATGTCTACTTTTCATATGGCTTTTAAAGTGTTTTAATACATTTGAATTGTTTTATAGGACGCTGAACATATCTTTTAATTTTTCTATTAGAGTTACTGGGGAGGTCCATGCATCCTGCATATAAATTTTTACAGTCATTACAATTCTAGGAGATGGATTATTAAACATCTCAGTTGTGACCTTCCCCTGTTATTACTCATGGAAACACATGATTAAACTGCTAACTGGATATCCCTATTTCTCTTGTCAATGGGGCATATCCTTACAGACACAACATGGCAAACTTCTGTGACAAGCATTAGGCTATAGCCAAGTTACATATCCCAAGCTTCACTCACCCATGCCTCTGCCTGAATCGGCTTGATGTTTTCTAATAGTACTTCTTCATAGTTCCCATAGTCACAAAATTTTACCACTGCTGTTGTTCCAGAGGAGTGCAGGGCTTCAATTTCAGCTCTGTAATACTGTAAACAGATACACAATTTATACATATCATCAAACAAGCTTGTTGATTTGAAAGTTCAAGTACAAAATATCCACTTCAGCTCGTCTGGTTTGTATTAGTTTTTGTTTCAACAGTCATTTTATCACAGATACAAAAAAAAAATAGAAAGCTGTCATAATGTCCCAACTTTACCTATAATATGTGCACTAAAATAAAAAAAAAACAATGTAAACACCTCCTCAAAATACTTCTCTAATGAAATAACATTTGTCATTAGATTATGTTCTCTCTCTGTTGGTATTAGATACAAAACAAAGACTGCAATATAGAAAAAGGTAGGGAAGACTGTTATGCACTAAGTAAAGGTCTTATAAAAAGTCTTCCAAACTTCACATGTCCCAAGGACATGCGTGTATTACTCAGTTCTTCATCCATTGGCCACTTCTGATAAAATAATGCCCAAATAATCACCTATAAGGTTTTAGCTTTAGAAATCTTTCTCAAAGGCTGGCATGAGAGTGATTTCTAACTGTGTGTCAATGTGCAACCAATGCTCCTCTAGGTCTCTGTTCACATTATGCAGTGTGGTTTGCATTTTTAATGAAAGCCTCAAAGATGATGCACACCAGCAGTGCCGGACTGACTACTGGCTTATAATGGAGTTCCACAGATGTGTCCATCATTTTGATGAGGGGAAAAAAAGTGCTGTATCAAATATCTCCATTTAGGGATAGAATTATGTTTAGGAAGATAAATAGTTTTGTGTAATATGGACACACTTGTTGACGGTCTCATACATCTCCTTAGTGCTAGAGAAGTCTGATCTTGACCATAGGATGGTTTACTGCTGGAACCTAAAGCAACCAACTGTAGTCAAAGGAAGATCTTGGCAGTCATCATTCATTTCATTAACACCACCAGCACTGGGGAAAATACGTGTTTACAGCACTAAAAACTGAGTTACTGAAAAAATTTAACCATCATGTCTAAAAAAAAAAATTAATAAATAATAAAAAATATTTTTTTTCTGAGAGCATCAATACAAACATTGCAAATAAATTTAAAGTCTTTGTGTAAAGATTAGAATTAGATCTGTATTTAATATGCATCACTGAGGTAAACCATGTTCACAAATGTATTACAATTTACAGTACATTTTGTTATAGAAATAGCGAGAATTTTTACCACAGAGCACACTCTTAGCAATGCATAGGGCGAAACATAATGGGACAAAGAAGTATTTGATAGACTGGCGATTTTGCAAGTTTTGCCACCTACAAAGAATGGAGAGGTCTGGCATTTTAATCGTAAGTACACTTCAATTGTGAGAAACCAAATCTGAAACAAAATCCAGTAAATCACACTGAATAATTTTAAATAATTAATTAGCATTTTCTTGCATGAAATAAGTATTTGATCACCTAACAACCAGCCAGAATTCTGGTTCTCACGGGCACATTAGTTTTTCTTTAAGGGGATGTTCACAAGCTGTTCTGAATACGTTTTCAGATCTGAAAAACGTATTCTAAAGCACTGCATAAAACGCATCCTACACGCACCCAATGAGTACTGCGTGTTTGGATGCATTTTTGGTGCAGCAGAAATGCACCCTATAATTTTAAATAGGGCTCCAACTGCGTCAAACGAATCAAGAATTGACATGTCAATTCTTTGAACGGATCTGAAAGACGCATCACAGAGACGCATGTAAAACACGCATCAGCGATCACTCGTTTGAATGCCAAAGCATGTTTTACATTGAAGTGAAAATCACACTGCACATTGGTAGATCTGTGTTTGGGTCCAAAACATGGATCCAAACACGCATCTAAGAAACGCTGTATGAACATCCCCTAAGAAGCCCTTCTACTCTGCACTCAGTACCTGTATTAATTGCACCTGTTTGCACTTGTTAACTGTATGAAGACACCTGTACACAATCAATCACAGTCCAACCTCTCCTCCAAGACCAACACCAAAGAGTTGTTTAAGGACACCAGGGACAAAATTGTAGACTAGCACAAGGCTGGGATGGGCTACAGGATAATAGGCAAGCAGCTGGGTTAGATGAAAAAAACTGTTGATGCAATTATTAGAAAAATGGAAGAAACACAAGATGACTGTCAATCTTCCTCGGTCTGGGGCTCCATGCAAGATCTCGCTTCGTGGGGTAAGGATGATTCTGAGCAGGGTCAGGAATCAGCCCAGAACTACGCAGGAGGACCTGGTCAATGACCTGAATAGAGCTGGGACCACAGTCTCAAAGATCACCATTAGTAACACACTACACCTTCATGGGTTAAAATCCTGCAGGGCACGCAAGGTCCCCCTTCTCACACCAGCACATGTTCAGACCTATTTGAAGTTTGCCAATGACCATCTGAATGATACAGAGGCGACATGGGAGAAGGTCATGTGATCAGATGACCCCAAAATAGAACTTTTTGGTGTCAACTCCACTCGCCGAGCTTGAAGGAAGATGAATAAAACCCAAGAATACCGTCCACACCAGGAAGCATACTTTGGGTGTGCTTTTTTGCAAAGAGGACAGAAGAATTGCCCCATATTGAATCGAGGATGGATGGGGTCATGTATTGTGAGATTTTTGCAAACAACCTCCTTCCTTCAGTAAGGGCATTGAAGATGGGCCCTTGCTGGGTCTTCCAGCAGGACAATGACCTGAAACACACAATCAGGGCAACTAAGGAATGACTCAATAAGAAACATTTCAAGGTCCTGGAGTGGCCAAGCCAGTATCTAGGCCTGAAACCAATCAAAAATTTTTGGAGGGAGCTGAAACTTAATGAAGCCCAGTGACAGCCATGACACATGAATGATCTAGAGAAGATATGCATGGAGGAGTAGGCCAAAATCCCTGCTGCAGTGTGTGCAAACTTGGTCAATATCTATAGGAAACGTCTGACCTCTGTAACGGCAAACAAAGGTTTCTGTACTAAATATTAAGTTCTGTTTTTCTATTGTATTAAATACTTATTGCATGCAAGAAAACGTAAATTACTTATTTGAAAATCATACAATGCAATTTTCTGGATTTTTTTTTTAGATTCTGTCTCTCACAGTTGAAGAGTACCTACGACAAAAATTACAGATCTCGCCATTCTTTGTAGGTGTGAAAACTTGCAAAGTCGCCAGTGTATCAAATACTTATTTTCTCCACTGTAAGTGCAGACTCTCACCAAAATCTGTTGGCGAAAAAAAAGGCTGCCTCAGATGAACTTAATTGTTTATATAGATGAATGCAGAATATTTCTGAAAACTGTAATATGACCTCATAGGAACTTCAATCTTTAAATTATTCAAATAAACTCTAGGGAAAAGAACTAGATCTCCAACTATTGAAGGTAGGGTCTCTTAAACTCACATCCAATAGGTCTCGTCAAAGTCCTGTCTTTCTTCGAGCTTAGTTGAATATTTTATTTCCCATGGAGTACTACATGGCTTATACGTTTAGAAAAACTTTATGTTGTAAAAAGCCCTTTACTTAACAATATTAAATACAAATACATTTCAAGATCATACCTTATTATCTTCCCAGTAAAGAGCTAAACATTCATCCCCTGGTCTCCAGCTAAAGGCTGTGTAGACATTTTCCAGAAGTCGCTCCGATTTTATTGGACCAGATCTCTTTTTGGAGTTATTAGTGAATAACAACATCTTATTTCTATCCTCTTGTGCTGAAATCAGATTTGAGCCTATTGGTTTTATAGGGCCAATTCTTCGTCCCTTCTGTTCAAGTTCTCCATTTGGTAAGTCATTAGCACCATCTTTTAATAATGTTCCATGATAGTTAGATGATTCCATATTGGCACTAAAAGTTTTCTCGTTTGGTAAACTAGTGAATGTTTCACTGTTACTTGTCCGTGGTCTCCTGTCAATATAGAATTCTGAATTATGTCTTTGGTCTTCTCTTCTACCACGTTTTTGCTGTGCAGCCTCTGTATTGTTGTTCTGAATGCTGGTGTCCTCCCTGGTTTCAAGGAGGCTGGGACCTTTTACGGTCCTACATTGCATAGTATTCTCTCTCTTTTTAAATGTACCATCATTTTGGTAACTAGAGGAAGAATGTGAAAAATCTTTTAATCTATCAGTCCTTTGATATCCTCTTTCACACTTACTCCTGTCTTCCATCCATGGCTCTGAACTATGTTTTTCTGGACCTCGACTTCTAGGTGGCCCACTACCTTCAAACTGTCTGGATGCTTGTACTTCCTTTTGGAAACGAGGGGGTTTTTCATTTCTTGGACCTCTAGTATCACTCCGAGAAAACTGACGAGATTGATTATAATCTTTCAATCCATTCTGTTCTAAATTCTGAACTCTGTGTTGTCCCTGGCTATGAAGTTGTGTTTGTGGCTTGTTGTCTGTAAAAGAAAAAATGTGTTTTACAATTACCTTGAAAGTTTGTAAAGATATTTTATTTTCTTCTTTATAGAAAAAAGGAAAGACAGACTGTAAGATACATTTATGTTTTAATATCTGCAAACAACTAAAAGATATACAGTATAACCACCATCGACACTGGATATAGTCCATTTAAAATCAAACGCGTCAAATGCGAGCTTGTACTTAAGCAAGTAAATTTAGCAACCCCTAAAATATCCTTAAGTTAAAGGCTGATGGCATAATAAATCTACTTTGGTATACAATCTCAGAAAACCTCTAAAGCTATAAAATAATGTTAGTGAAGCAAAAGTATGTTTACATATGATGCATTTTCTGACTGTAGGGGAAAAAATGCACCCTAGTTTATATACTACAGGCTATTACAATAAATGTGATAGGAATCGACAATTGTTGATTAGAAAAAAATGTTGAAATTAGTTGACATAGAAGATTGGCTCAAGAAATAACACGCATATTTGCTAGTAATAAATTTTGGT
The DNA here is from genome assembly GCA_025379985.1 of Phyllomedusa bahiana. Classification (NCBI taxonomy): domain Eukaryota; kingdom Metazoa; phylum Chordata; class Amphibia; order Anura; family Hylidae; genus Phyllomedusa; species Phyllomedusa bahiana. The sequence goes on along the minus strand of JAODAL010000622.1, from coordinate 137,514 downwards.
CGATACAATAATTGTTTGTGAAAAATATTACAGTGTCGTGTAAATTTGGAAAAATTTGCCATTTTCAAACAAAATAATTTATAACTAGCACCATATGTCTACTTTATGCTGGTATAATTTTTTTAATGTCTTTTTTTTGTTATGACTTTAGAGGGCATATAACTTTAATATCAATATTTTACATTTTCAAAGAAATTTGCAACACAGATGTTTTTAGGGACCAGTCCAATTCTGACATGGATTTGAAGGGCCTGTATGCCAAAAACGCCCATAAATGACTCCAATTCAGAAATTGAAACCCTTAAAAGTATTCAACAGCAGAGTTTTGTTAACTCTCTAGGAATTAAAGCAAAGTTGAGGCAAAATGTATTTTTTTTTTCCAGATATTCAGTTTTAATCCGTTATTTACTGGAATACAGATAATGCAGTTCATTATTGATTACTCCTATTCTGCCTTTTTTAGAGAATAGGAGTATGTGGCCTTAGTACGCTATTTGAAACTACCATATGTCTCAGAATAGGAGGAGCACCTACTGAATTTTGGGGTATCATTTTCAGTAGGATATTTATTAGGCTCCATTACAGGTTTGGGCCCACCCTAAGGTGCTAAAACTTAATAAACACCCCTAAAAAGATTTCATTTTGGAAAATACACCTCTTAAGAAATATATCCAGAGTGTAGTGAGTATATTGACACCACAGGTGTTTCACAATTTTCTTTTTACAGCATTAGGCTGGGAAAATAAAAAAATAAAAAAAATATATATTTTTCCTGATGATATGCAGTTTTAGCTGAAAATATTTCTTTCTCACAAGAAATCCTGGAATAAAAGAACCCCAAAAATTATTACACAATTTCTTCCAAATTCGACAATACACTATATATGGGTTTAAGCTGCTGTTTGGGCACATGGTAGGGCACCCAAGAGAGGGAGTGCTATTTGACTTTTGGAAGGCAGATTTTGGTGGGGTCATGTCGCATTTGCAAAGCTGCCAAAGTACCAGAACAGGTGAAACCTTCCGTAAGTCACCCAATTTTGGAATCAACACCCCTCAAGGAATTCATCTAGGAGTATATTGTGTATTTTGGGCCCACTGGTATTTCAGTTTTTTTAGCATTGGGCCATGAAAATGTGAAACCCCCCCTCCCCTTTCTTCCTTAACCCAGGAACTGAGAAGTATCTATTGTTAGGCATATTTTAAGATTTTCTCCCTTTTAATCTTATGACTTTAATTGCATGTATGTATGTCACACTATTGTACCTTTCTTTTTGTACCGTATATAAGCAATGTAACTGGTTTCTATTAAAGCTTAAAACCTTAATAAGTCTGCACCCTGTGTGCTCTAAGTTGTTTTAACCCTGTGACTGCTGGAGAGCAGTGTGTTAAAGTTTAACCCCGTGAGTGCCGGTAAGTGGTGTTTGTGAGTATTGAAGTCCTTCCCTTCGATTTCTTTTGATTATAAAGGAAGGTGGTGGCAGCAGATATTTTTGGGAGCCTGGACTATTATATATATATATAATATATATATATCATAAATACTATTTGTGTATATATATATAAAAATAGAAAAAATCCATGGCAGATGAATTCAAGCAGAAAGGTGGTTTATTCCCCCATGCTCAGAGAACGACGTTTCAGCTCCCTCATGGAGTCTTTGTATAGGTGACACACACACACACACACATATATATGCAAAAAGCAGCACAACCTAAAGTAAAACACTGTATTAGGTGCTAACAATAAGTGACCTTTGACTTGCTGTTCCTTCCAGTCCATGATAAAAATAGAGAAAAATTACAGCACTGTAATCTTCACTATTTTTCTCGCTATATATATATGTATATGCTCTTATACACGCAACAACAAACTGTATGGAGTTATAGATCAGACTTTAAAAGTGTTAGCCATCCAAAACAAAAGGACAGAATCTGTGCAACATAAAAGCCTTTCCTTGTAACCATGGTTTATGGAACAAAAAGCATAAGGTGAAGCACCGGTATAAAAAGTCATTACAAACCATTACTAGCTTTTAAGTGAATCGCTGGTACAGATTGTTCATCTGTTCTCACTTTCAGAGAAAAAATCATTTAAAAAGGGTCTTATTTTGAACACGGGGTAAATTTTCTCAAAAAGGGGTTATTGGCTGGAATAAACTATTATTTGTCGATGCAGCAAGTGGGCAGTTGTACGAGATTCTATTGTCTTTAGTTCTTTGCAAATTGTTTGTTCGGTTTATTTATGGAAACTGAAACAGTTTTAATGACGGAAGAGCACTGGAGAAGGTTTGTAAGTCACAGTAATAAAATCCAACACTGAAGCAAATTTGCAGGTTTTTAAACAAGCTCTCCCTGGTTACAGTAAAAAACCCTGTTGGTTTGTTCTTAATTAAATTTTGGGGTGTCCTTGTTGAAAAGTTTCCCTTTTTTAAGTTAAAACCACTAGTTTCAAAAAATTTGACTTCATTTTAAATGCCCCTAGAGGAAAAAATTATTAATATTGCATGCCTTGATTATGTGAGTCTTTGGGGTGCCCAGTGGGAGAATTTTCGCTTTAATTTTAAAAGGGGGCGTCAGAAAACCCAAAAGCACACCTTGTCTTAAAATTCCCATGAAATGTTTTATTTTATTTACAGCAAACATGAAATTTAACGGGTTTTAGAAAACTCCCCAAATTGGCGAAACGAGCCCCGCTATTTTGGGGCAATGTTTTTGCTCGGGGGTTCACTGTTTTGGAAAGGTCTGGTGGCACATGCGAAATATAGTACGCAACGGAGCTAAAGGAACGCAAGAGAGCTTGGCTGTGACCGGAAGATGGCCAACCTGGGCCAAAACGTTGCATGCATATTTGGACTTACAAACTTACAAAATTGACATTGTATATTCTACAACCATAGTTAGTATAGGTATTTAACACTGGGGGAAGTATCTGTACACATCTATCTAAAAAACTCAATACATGTCCCAATCGTATGGGTGCAGAATCTACATGCTGGGACATGTAATTCCATAATAGTTATCTGAGGCAGCGTTTTGGAAAACTACAATCCCATCAAAACCAACTAGCCCATCTTTTAAAATAAAGCACTACAGCCACCATAAACTGCGACTATAAAAACCCCAAAAAACATATACCCTTTTGAAGCAAAACAGCGCGTAAAAACTACAAATCCCAGCATGCCACACTACCCACCCTTTTAAAAAAAAATATATTTAAACACCCCACACACATAAAACACTTTAAAAATAGAAGTTTACATACACAACAAAAAAAAACCCATATGAAAGTCGTGGATAAGGGAAAACCAACCCTTAACAGCTTCTCCCAAAGCGGGAGGGGGCCCCTTGGGTTCATGCGGCCCCAAAAAGCCCCCTCCTTCCTGGGCCCGGTATGATGGCGGGAAACCTTCCCATCTTGTTTGTATTCGGTACCCAAAATACCTTTCTTTGAACAGTCGGGTTTTTTATTTGATTTTCATTTGGGGCCAGTCCCTTCTTAAAGCATGCACCATTAAGATCACTACTTTTATGTTTGGCATTCATTTGTCTTGCTCCCTTTGGTTTAAACAAAATTTTTTTTTTTGGGATCTAATTTGGGATTTTGTTTTTCTTTATTTTTTTTTAAAAACCCCTTTTCTAAAGGCCCTTGGCCTGTATATAGACTTTAACACATGGGTACTTCAACAAATAGATAAAAAAAAATTGTCAAACGTGTAGTGTCTTTTAACAGGGATAGGAAAACCCTTAAAAGGGATGTTTTTAAAATTAAACCCCTTTTGATTTTTATTTAAAATTTTGGGTTTGGGCCAAAAAAGGGTGCCATTTTTAAATTTTTTTTCAAAAACGTTGCTTTTTGGCCTTTTTTCCCTTGGTTGGAAAATCGGGAACAAATTATTTGATTCCCTATGGTTTTTCTTTTTTGGTAAATAAATTGTGGTTTCTAAGCAAAAAATTTCCCCTGTTTCGGATCTGTTGTAAAATATTACAGTTTTTTAAATTTATGTATTTGGTTTAAAACCCCCTGCATTTTTTAAATAAAAACGGGAGATAAAATTTCATCCAAAGTTGTTCATCTTTTTTTTTATTTTTGGTTGTTCACTTTTTTCCCCTGATGTTTAACCCCACACCCAAAAAGCCTATTTTTTTTTTTTTTTTAATTCCCTTTGGGGTTTAAATATCCTCGGGGCTGAAAACTTTTTTATTGTCTACCTTATGTGAAAACATTTTTTTATCATGAAAAACGTCCCCTACGCATTCGTAAAAACGATTTTGGGAAATACCTTTAAAGATCCCTATCACCTTCAGACAAACCCTCTTTTTTTAAAAAAGAAACCGGAGCCCCCTAAAAAAAACAAAAACATTGTACGGGGAAATTTTTAAAAATTTCAAGGGAAATTTAAATCCGTTGGTTTGTTTTTTGGGATATGAAAGGAGATTTTAAAGGGTTTTTCAGAGGTGAGAAAATCGCGATATCTAGGTTTTTAAATTTTTTGGAAAGGAAGTTAAACAAAAAAAAAAAAAGTGCTGGATGCAGAACTCCATCACCCACAGGGGTTTTTTTAATAAAGTGAATTGGCTGTTTGCATTGGAAAAAGGGGTGATTAAAAAAAAGAAAAGGACCAAACTTAAGTATAATAAAAAGGGGCTAAATGGCTGGATACTTCTGGTTTGTTTCCCCCGAACTTATTTTGGGTTTTAAGGGTTTTGGGGGATCCCCGGTTAGGGGTTTCCCCGGGGATTGCGTCTAGGGCATTTGTGGAGGAGGCCGTCCGAAAACCCAAGGACAATTTTATTGTACAAGAACGACTGTTATTAATATTGCATTGCAAAATTTTTTAAAATGGATTTTTACTGTTTTTAATCGGGAAATGGATTTGGGGGGGGGCTGGGTTGTTTTTTTTTTGGGGAAAAAATTAAAATTTTTGGTCTTAAAAATGACATATACTGTTTTTCTGTTTGCATTCCCTTTAAATATCTGCCCAAAAAAAAAGTTTAGGGAAAAAAAATAAAAAATACAAACCTTTCTCAAATATGCTTCATTAGGAAAACCAAAGAATTTAAAACCTGTATTTCTTTTTTTAAAAAAAACGCGGGCCCTTTTAAGACAGCCTAAAGGGGTTTGGGCCCAAGTGGGGCCCACATGACAGCTTAAAATGGATAAAAATTTTGTAAGTTCCTGACTGGGAAGTCCACGGCGGGGGGGATCTGAAAGTCTACATAGTGCAACCAGCAGCAGTTAAAGATCCCGGGTTTTCTTTTGGAGGAAAAAGGCTGAAGCAACAGGAAAAACTGTCACACTGTTTCCTAAGGCTCGTAAACACTGCACAGTAAAAAAAGAAATGAAAAACATCTCCCCAAAAACTCTATTGGGAAAAACCCTTTTGCTGTCTCATGAGCTTCTTTTTGTTGTTCTTTTTTTTTTTTTTGGTTTGTCTTTTTTCAACATGTTCTAAAAAACCCAGGCCGGGCAGAAAAATTTTCTAACAGGATCTTTTGGAGAAAACACCCAAAGTTTTCTTGGTTTCTTTTTTGCCCGCGTTTTTTGCCGCGATTTTTTTAAAGTAAAAAAACCCCCCAGGGGGGACCCAGCCCAAACCCAAAGTGGGGGTTAATAAAAAGGGGGTACCCCTTTTCAAATTTTTCATACAATGTCCAAAAGTTCCTTGTTTTTTACCCTTTATAATAAAATGATCAAAGGCCCCCCCTTTTGGGTTTCTAATAATTTTTTTTCGCAATTCATATTTAATTTTGGGTAAAAATAGGTTTTTTTTTTCAGACTTTGGCGGGTAAAATACTTTTTTTTACATATTTTTTTGGCACTTCTGACGCTAAAAAAACGTTTTTTTTACGGATTTTTTTGCTCTTCTAAAATTATCTTTCCCTTTTTTTGCTAAAATATTTTTTTTTACGTATTTTTAGCTAAAAAACGTTTTTTAACCCGGGTTTTTGGCCCCTAAAATTTTTTTTTTACGAATTTTTTTCACAAAATTTTGGGTTTTGTATGGATTTTGGCGTAAATTTTTTTTTTTTCTCCCCTTTTGTCGCTTTTTTTCGCAAAAAAAAGTTTTTTTTCGGGTTTTTCTGCTAAAATTCTTTTTTTAAAGGATTTTGGTTTTCTAAAGTTTTTTGTTTTGTCGCCCAAATTTTTTTTTTTTTGTTTTTGTTGCTAAAAAAAAAGTTTTTTTAAAGGGTTTTTGGGGCTAAAAAAATTTTTTTATAGATTTTTTAAACGCAAATTTTATTATTTTTTTTTTTTTTTTTTTTTTTTCCCGGGTTTTGGCAATAGAGCCCTTTTTTTTTTTGGATTTTTTGGGGCCCAAAGTCTGTTTTTTTTTTTGGGGTTTTGGGGTAAAATACGTCCCGCCCAATTTAAATTTTTTTTCGGATTTTTGCTGCTAAAATAAATTTTTTTTTACGGTTTTGGAACCCAAAATACGCTTTTTTTTTGAATTTTTGGTTAATAAAATTTTTCTTGCTTTTGTTGGCAAAAAAAAAAGCTTTTTTTTTACGGAAATTTTTGCGCTTATTAAAGTTATCTCGCTTTTCCTAAAAATTTTTTTTTTTTATGATTTTGAGGATACTTTTTTAGCACCAAAACCGTTAAAAAAATCACAAAAACCAATTTAAAAAAATTATTTTGTAAACCCAAATTTAGATAACTTTTTAAAAGCGCCAAAATCCCGTAAAAAAAAAAAAAAAAAAAGTATTTTAGTGACAAAAGCAAAAATAACTCTATTTGTGCCAAAAACCGGGAAAACGAATCAAGCTTAATAGAAAAGCAATAATTTTGCTTTCCTTCCCTTTTTTAAATTAAAATCCAATGGCTTAATTTATGCAAACATTTAAATCCAGAAGACAAACAAAAAACACGGGTAAAAAAAGCGCCAAAAAAAAAAAAAAAAAAAACGCCGCAAAAAACCTGTTTTTTTTCCTGGGTTTTAACAGGAGGGGACAGAAAAACCCTAGTATTTTGGGTTTCAGGGAGTTTTTTTTTTCCACTGCAGTTAAACATTTGCCTTAGTGGGCGTGCCTGCGTACTGTATGGGAGTGGGACTCAGCATCCCCCTGCACTGTTGGTATCCCCAACAGATTGGGCAAAGGGTCTCCGAGTTACAAAGTGAAAGTAAAACCCCGTTTTCCCCTTTAAAAAAAAGGTAAATCCTCCCCCAAATTTCTAATTACATGTATTTGAAAAAAAATCTTATAAATTTTATTAAATAAACAAATTCTAGGTGTTTGTGTGGGGTGAAAGGTAAACCCTTTTAAAGGGAAATGGTGGGCAAGATAACTATCTTTTCTTAACAAATTAAAGGGTGGATATTATTAATATATCAGCAAAATTACTCCAATTCCTGCTCCATGCCTTTCCAAAGTACAAAAGCATCATCCACAAATCGGGTCCATTGTTTAATGATATCTAGGGGGGACAGGAGGAAGTTGACGTCACGATTAGTTAATTTTGGATTTTCACACAATTTATTCCCAATGGCCTGTATTCCTATATTTGTGTACAGTCTTTTTGCGTCAAATGTACACATAATTGTGACGTTACTTGCATCCTGACCCTCCAATCTATCAAGAAAATCATTAATATCTTGTAGACATCTAGGATGTTTCTGAACTATCTCCTGCAGAACAATTGGATGGCGGGGACAGGGAGGGGGGAAATTTAAGGGTTTTAAAGTATCTTCGGGGCTAGATAAAATAATTTTGTACTTTCGGGGGGGAAAAAATTTAAACAAATTTTTCTTCATTATGTATCAGGGCCACCCATTTTTTCCCGTACAAAAGGAGGGTATCTAAATGTTCTTAAAGAAACCCCGCCCATAGATTATGCCCCCCTTTCCCGAGGGGAGAACCCGCTAGGTCAACATGCTTTTTCCAAGGGGCGGGGTCCCTTTATTCTTTTAAAATGCTGTTTTTTTTCATGTATTTAATGCTCAAATCTGCGTTTTTTAGCCAGAAGAGTATTCGAAAAGTCAAAATTTTTTTCAAGCCCCCCCATGATAGAAACCCCCCCATCTGAGCCCAAACCCCCCCCCACCTAAATGATAAACCTATTTCTTCAAATAGGTAGAAACCCTGTGGGAAAAAACTGTAAATTTGGGGGGGCTATCCTTTGGTGGGCAGGGCTAACCCCCTATATGAAAAAGATTTGAGGGGGGAAATGCTTTTAAAAATGCTGCAAACCCTTAAAAGAATAAAGGGGCACAGTGATGGAAAAAAAGCGGTCGGGCAATACTTGTGCTGCCCCCCAGCAAGGGGGCCAGGGGCCCCTTTTGTGACAGGTTTTTCCCCCTTTAAAATTTAAAAAATTTGCAAAAAAGTCTTGATCTGAGGACGGGAAGCAAAGGTGTGCTGAAAAAGAACAGAGGAGGGGAGATTTTTGACCTCTCGGGGAGGAAAAGGGCCAAGGGCCCCGTTCCCGACCTGAAGGGAAATTTAAATGTTCGTGGGTAGTACAACCCAATGGGTGAAAACCACTTGGCTCGTACCAAAGAAGGTTTTCCAGGTACGATAATAAATATAGGCATACTGCGGCTTTTCCGGCCCCCAAAAAAATGGGGGCGAATCAAAAGATTCCCGAGGGGAAATGTGGTTTTTTAAAGCCATGCCATTAATGGGCACAAAAATTAAAATAAAGGGGAGAAAAAGAGGACCTTTGGGGAAAAAAGGTCTGGTGCAGAGGGGAAAGGGGCCCCAAAACGCGGCCAAAAAGGTGAAGAGGCCGCATTCCAGGCCCTGGGAAAAGGGGCCAATCTGCATTGAAGAGTATAAGGGGAACCTGCTCGCTCTTAAGGCGTATCAGCACCTGAGGGAGGAGGAGTAAAGGACTGAGAAGGGGGAATTTTCGAAAAAACCCCCCCCCCAGGTATTGCATCTAAATAGTGACCCCTTAGAGGAGAGAAGACCAATGTGAGAGTGTTACAAACATGACCTTGAGTTCTAGGATTTGGAGCTGGAGGAGAAATTCCTGAGCGGACCAACGCTCCCGAGTTGTCTGTGCCAGCTACTGCGGAGGAAGAAATTATCTCTCCGAAAGTAGAGCAGGAAACATTTGTCACAGAACCCAACCCCCCCATCCTCCCCAATATATAAAATTTTTAACTTTTATTATATGCCTCTTTAAAACATCCCAAGTCACAAAAATCCCTTTTTTGCCGATATATCAATATTCAAAATATCAATGTACAACAGATCGTTCATATAGGGTATACATAACAAGTTTAAAGTAATTAACTCACGATAACTTGTTCACCCCTATCCAAATTCGAAATAAAAGTTTTCATAATAAAGATAACCTGAAGAAAACTGACAAAGTATAACCCCAATGAATCGTCCCTTTAAAGCCCTATTCTGGCCACCAGGGAATACCTATCGGGGTATTCACCATGATAAGAGCGGCCCCAATATTCCAAAAGGTAACCATAGTGTACCAAAGCAAGGCTCCAATAGAAGGTCTAACCAAAACAACGGATAAATATCTCCCGACGCGTTTCCCCTATCATACGTTCATCAGGGGAGCTCAGGCAGATCAAAACCGATAAGTTGCGCCATGATACAAGGAGCCTCCTGTACTCGCCTTGCTGTAAGAATGGCGGTGCAGTTCAATGTACCCTCTGTTCCTCCATCCTGTCTGCTATCTGAATCAAATTACAACAGCCAGAGAAAGCTCCAAGTGCTGAAAAATTGTGAAGTCTTAATCCGATTTGCGTAAAAGATAAAACTGAGGCGAAATCTATAAACAAGATGCACCAAATGTATTAATAGGAACATAGCCCTTTGTGGTGCATCTCGGTGGTTATAATGAAAGAAACGGAAATCTATAACTGGTATAAGCAGGTGTAGATTTCCACTATAGTTTGCACAATGGATATGATTTATTCTCAACTGTATTTACTCAGCTATTCATGGGATACCTAACTTTGTTCTACTTTGGGCTGCAAAAGGACCATAAAAAAGATGAATTTCTGCAAGTATACGGCAAATTGGAATTTTCAAGGATGTTATCTGGGCAGACTAGAGCGGTCTGCACTCACAAAACTGTCCTGCAAATGGGGATTCAAATCTTCGGTGGTATGGAAATGCTACTGCAATTGTTAAATTACAAGGGAATACACATAAAACTTTCCAACATGTAAGCTGCCGAGCCAGTGCACAGAACAGGATTTTTCGACAGTTACAGAGTTCATTTTAGCTAACACCTGGTATTATTCTTTTAATGTATATCATTGGTGCTTTTACAGAACACTTCATGAGTTATTGGGCTATATAGATTACTGGTTTAGTGCTGAGACATATGGCATTATAGTTTTCCAAATTTTAAGAATGATTTGGCCAGTATCCCTATCCCTCAGCTGCTTTCTCCAGAAAGGGAGGTGCAGCTTTTATTATCTAGTTTGTTAATTAAAACCAGAAACAATCAGTTCATCAGCCTTTTATGTAAATTGTTAGTTTTAGGGTACAGGTGGGTTAATGTACTGTGCAGTAATGCTTAAACTAAACATTTACTTTGCTGTATATAAATGTATATCTTTTACATTTGTCTAAATTAAGTGACAGACAAAAGTTTCCAGCAAGTGTATATAAATATATATTTTTTGTACTGCATATAAATAACATTGCAAATAATATATTCATCAGTCATGACATTTTCCATGCCTTGCAGCTCACAGTTTATGTGGTTATAAAACTGTAGAAAAGGTTTGCATTTCATTAAATAGGCATAAAAATCTATCAGCCAGAATATTTTTCTCACAGGCATGACTGTCAATAATAGTTCGGGGAAAAAAAACCTACTAGAAATTGACTGGCAAAACTAATCTCACAAGGAACACAGCCAGACAGTGTTTAACATTTAGCTAAACTAGATGCTATAATTTGAACGTCCGCAGCAGCAATTATATTCTCTGGACATTGTGCACACAGAGGCACTAATAATGTACTCAGAGAAAAACTATTTGCTAACACATTCCTCTTACTGCTCTACACAGTATGACTCTATTTTACTCCCACAACGATTAGGATAATGTCTCTTTCTTTAAAAATATAAAGTAAAATTATAGATGCACTTCCATTTAGATTTATTAAAGTGAGATTAAGAACATCCTAAAGAATCTCTAAAACCTCAACTCTGAACTCTTAAAATACAAGCAATAAATCCAAACCACCGATTAATGTAAAACTACTTAAATACCATCTCCTCAGATCCAAAGCATTCATTTGTTCTGTTATCACACTCGAGCCTATATCTGCACAAGGGATATGATAACCACTTGAGTTTTTTTCTAGGAGGATATGCTCATAACTACATACCTGTAGTTATATTAGATGCAGAACAGGAGTAGGAATCCAACAGTATGTAAATGTGCAATTAATACGAAAACTGAATTTGTTGCCTGTTATTTGTTCAAATACACTACAAAAAATACACATTTGCCGAGAGCAAGCTGGAAATGATCTCAATTACTGCATCACAGTAATACGGTATATTCTGTGAAATGGGTTGGAGACTGGAAGCAAATACATATCCAAAAGTAATCACTGAAAGAGTAGGTCAACACTGATAAACTTCACTTCATAGAAGTCTTCTCATGGCACAAACAGAATCAGAAACAGAATCCACACAAACACAATTTAGAAAGAAAGTCACTAGATTGTTGAGATGAAATCTATAAACAAGATGCACCAAATGTATTAATAGGAACATAGCCCTTTGTGGTGCATCTTGGTTGTTATAATGAAAGAAATTGAAAGGTATGACTGGTATAAGCAGATGTAGATTTCCACTATAGTTTGCACAATGGATATGATTTATTCTCAACTGTATTTACTCAGATATTCATGTGATACCTAACTTTGTTCTACTTTGGGCTGCAAAAAGAGCATAAAAAAGATGAACTTACGCAAGTATACTCCAAATTGGAATTTTCTAGGATGTTATCTTGGCAGACTAGAGTGGTCTGCGCTCACAAAACTGTCCTGCAAATGGGGATTCAAATCTTAGGCGGTATGGAAATGCTACGCAATTGCTAACTTACAAGGGAATACACATAAAACTTGCTTGTAAGCTGCCGAGCCAGTGCACAGGACAGGATTTTTCGACAGTTACCGTTTTAACAGAAAGTAAATTTAGTTAATTCTGTCCATTTTGCTGCCCCAGCCATGCATCTAAATACTCTAATCATGGCAGAGCGGCTACTTGGCTACCCCTGGACCTCAGCGTCTGGGACTAACTTTCTAACATGCTGTGAGCCATAGGTTTTATTTAACAGGATATGTTACATTTAAGAATTACTCAATGCTTATCTTAAAACTAACATCAAACTTGGTTTTGAGAATGGTTTCTGAACATTTCTTAAACATATTTAAAAAATTGTACCTCGAAAATTGTAGAATTGACATGTTTATAAGCCAAGCCTTTGGGTGGTGACGAGTATTAGATCAGTCAAAAAGCTCATTCATTCTGTTTCCTATGGAGCTCATTAAGTCCAAAATAATCCAAATTATAGGCTTACAAATATAAAGGTCTTCTAAAGAAAAAAATGTACTAAGTCCAAACCAAGCAGTGGTTCAGCTAATCAGGATGCAAGCTGACTCTAACAAAAACAAGCCAAAAAATCCTAGCAGCTGGGAATAAATACAATCAATTAATTATACACCAGATTTTTACATTCTATCACAACACTTTATAGTCAAGTTAAGAAAAGGAGTCTGGTTTCTTAGCAGGAACAACCTCAATTACATACACAATGGAATGTACTGGCATCTATGACAGAATATATATATATATATATATATAATATTATATAAATATAATATATTAATAATATAATATAATATATATATATATAATATATATATATATAATATACATAAAAATATATAATATATATGTATTATAATATATATATATATATAAATTATATAAAATATATATATTATATATATATATTTTGGAATTTATTTGAGATTTCCCCATATTTTTTTTTTTTGTTTGTTTGGTTTTATTTTTTTTTATTTTTTACCAGAGACAAATTTGTAGGCTTTTCCCTCTACAAAATGAAATCTGTTCTCATCCGGCATTGCATCTAAATATATATATATATAATGTTAGATGCACTGCCAGAGAGAACAGATACATTTGTAGAGAAACCCTACAATTTGTCTCTGGTAAAAAAAATAAATAAATAAACCAAACGAACAAAAAAAACATATATGAGAAATCTCAAATAAATTCCAAAAACCTGTATTATAACAACTTGCCAATTACAAAAAAACTACATTAATCTACAATATTCATATTAGAATGAAGTTTTATTTGTTGCTGTAAACCAGTGTAAATAATTGTACTGTCTTGTGTAGGATGACTTTGGATCTTGTGAAAGAGGAATAAATCTTTAAAAATTAAATAAACAAATAACTGATTCCTCAAGTGGTAAATCAAGCATATTCTGTTCCTGGAATATGTGTCATTTTATAGATCAGTAAACATTTAAAGGGGTTGTTTGGACTAATAAAATGAAAGTTAAATGAGGTAAACATGGAGAAAAAACAAGAAAAAAACACTGATACTTTCCTCCTAGTCCCCTGCAGCTCTGGAGCTCCCCAGGATCCACTCCTCTTAACTTCTGGGTTCTCATCCTAACACACAGGACAGACTTGTTCTTCACTCTCTTACTATGGAGCATGTGTCAAGATTAGAACCCCACAAGTGAAGAGGAATGGAGCTGCAGAGTGACAGCAGCGGGGAACAGGAACATAAGTATCAACTTTTTTTTTTTCATCCTACCCCTATTTATCTGTACTTCTATTAATCTGGATAACCCCTTTAACATCTCTCCAATTCCCCCCCCCCCCCCCCCCCCCCCCCCCCCCCCCACCCCCCCTCCCCCCCCCCCCCCCCCCCCCCCCCCTCTCTCTCCCCCCCCCCCCCCCCCACCCCCCCCCCCCCCACCCACCAAACCCCCCCAAGCCCCCCCCCCCCCCCCACCCCCCCCCCCCCCCCCCCCCCCCCCCCCCACCCCCCCCCCCCCCCCCCCCCCCCCCCCCCCCCCCCCCCCCCCCCCCCCCCCCCCCCCCCCCCCCCCCCCCCCCCCCCCCACCCCTAATTCTATTCTTCAGGATGCACACAGAATTTATGAAAAGGGTTGTCCCATCTTGCAACTTCCAGGTCTGAGGCCAGCTCACAACTCGCTATGAGCCACCCTTAGAGAACAGGGAGATGGCCACTTGCCCAGTTCCCCTATTCATTTCTATGGAAGGTCAAAATATAGCCAAGCGTCAAACTGATTTCATCACCAAAAGTTACATAAGCAACTGCAGGAAGCGTATGACTGGGCAGCATGTTTGTCTCAACTAAAAGCTTAGAACATTTTTTATGTTCTGATGTGTGTAACATCTTATTGAGATGTTACAGGAAGAACTTGTTACCAGTCTGAAAACTATGGTAAAATCTTCAAGTATCTTTAAGTACAGTAACTAACATTTGATGTGAAGGAATATTTATAACTTTAAAATAGAAAAGCTGAAATTGGAAACTTAATGAAATCAAAATATAATTATTATCTAAGTGGACCGGCAATTGTTTGCATAAAAATAACAAATGTCTATGAAACCCACCTTCAAGCGAAAAAGTTCCCATTTTGGACTCCAAAAAGTCAAACAGTGTACTAGGTGCAGAAGGTCTCGCATTTGTTAATTCGTCATCTGCTTCTGCACGTGTCCTTCCTCGACCTTTTCCTTTGCCTGTCCACAAAATATACGACATATTAAGCATAATCTTATTGTTGTCAGCTGTATCTTGGTTTTCATTTAGGATTACAAACTAAAAAAAGCTTCAAAACACTTCTATACAGTTAAACACACATTCAAAAGGTGAAAAAGAGTAATAGAAGATAAAGGTGGCAAGAACTGCTCTGCTTCCGCTTAAAGCAAACTCTGCTTTTTCTGCAATCCCAGCTGCTAAGGAAGTCAGAATTCTCATGCTAGATAACACTGGTTGATAGGATATGGACATTGCTGTGGTGCATAGGGAGGAGGCATTGACAAGGGAGAAAATGGCACAGAGACTATACTTACCGGAGACTTGTCAAAACAATCCATTAAAATGCCACAGTAATAAGGTAACAACCTACTTCGGACTATTAAAACATTAGGATTTTTATTTTTGTTTTATATCACCATATTCTGAAAATAACTTAATAACTTAACAATTAGTGTGGGGGGAGGAGGGAGGTATATTCATAGACTTAAACATTATTCTTTGACTTTTATTTTTCTTTAGCCACATGTTTCATCACTCATATAGTACACTGTAATACTCAAGTATTATGTTATCAATGTTACCTTGACATTCCGTTATACACTACCTTAGGCGAGCCATTGGCACCCAGAAATAAGGTATAAGAGGGATGCCCCTGCCTTTGTTCTAAGCACTTAAATGTTGTGGCCAATAGTAGCTACAGTATGGGTGTAAGGCAGTGATGGGAAAAGTTATAAATGGTGTATATATTCTACCTTGCCTATACATGTATCCAATAACCGTAATATAAGAAATTTAAAACAATCTTTATTAAATCGTTTATAAACAATTAAAAATATATCATAAACAGACAAAATCACATCCCAATAAAACATACCCAACTAATGCCACTGAAACATAATGCTATACAGTCATAAAGGTGATAATAATATCAAAACATCAGCATAAATAGGTACAAAAACAATCAATTTTATACATCACTCAAAGATCAGCAGGATTGAATGAATGTTAGGTTCATTTCTAATCTGCTGGATCTTTGGTGATGTATAAAATTGGATGTTTTTGGTACTTATTTATTGTATGTTGATATTAATTAAACTATATGATATGTTTCAGTGGATTAGTTTGGTATTTTTTTATTTGATGTGATTTTGTCTGTTATACTGATATATTTTTAAATTGTTTATAGTAAGATTTAATAAACCATTTGTTTTTACATTTCTATATTACTGTATTGGATACAATTTTTTGGGGTATTCTTTGTATTAATGGTATCCATTCTATTTGATTGGCCCTTGTATTTATAGGTTTACTACTTGCCTATACATGGTAAAGGACTCCAAAAACATAAAGAGTTGGAGGAAACGCATGAATAGTTTTTTTTCTAGTTATTCTAGGTATTTAATGTTGTTTATCTGGGACTAAAGCCTGGATGATTTGTAGTGATCCGGCTAAAATAGAGCCTCCATTCCTAGGTCCTGATCTACTTTCTATGCAGTGGCCTAATAAGTATCTGGCACTTATAGAAAGGTAAAAACAAGGCTGCACTTGTTCTCTGTCCTGACGACAAGTTTTTGCTGCTTCCAAGCTGCACTAGGTTAACATTTTCAAATTGTTGCTATATTTCTGCTTGACCGAGAGGTATTTGTCACTATATAGCTAGTACTTGGATAAGCAGGCTTATTGCTTTATTTTCCAACCTGCAGCCTGGATATTTTGTATCATTGTCCATAAAAGGTCAAAAAGGACAAGACCTTGGAAGCCTATGTCTCTGTAAAGTTGGACTTTAATCTGACTGGTGAACTAAATCCCCTTAGGCGTTAAACAGTCGGGATCTGAGTTATCCTTGATCCCGTCAGCTGCAGTGGGATGTCAGCTGTTCCCATACCATTTCTGCAAGGCATATTAGAACACTACAGATTAGAAGCTAAAGGTTTTCTTTTAAAACACACCACACACTAAAATACTTATAATTTTTAAAGCAACATAAATTTAACGTACTGGAGACGTAATAAAAGGTACTATATAAAGATTATCATAGTAACAACAAATCCAACATGACAAAAATAAAATGAACTTGTATAGTGGTTTTTTTCCCGAATCATGTCAAGAATAACACAAATCAAAGCTAGAAAAGTAAAATTAACTCTTTAGTTTTATAAATTCAGCTGCTGAAGTCAAAGTATAAAATTATTTAATTGCTATGTCTTCATGTTGCATGAATAACAAATCATGAGGTTTTCTGAAGAGGCAGACAGAAATCCAATGTTAAGTGGTAAACAAAATAATTATTTTGAGACAGCAGATTTAGGATTTGGCTAATAAAAAAATATTTTTTTCTCTCTAGCAAGGCCTTACATAGCTATGTCACTGGAAAAAATAAAAATGTATGATTGCTGAAAGGCAAAACTGGAAAAATCTAGCCGTACAAAAAGGGGTTGAATGTTTGCAACTCTATTGTAGCAAAAATCATGGGGGTTTCCCAACGCCGGTCCATTGAACAGTCCACTGGGCCCTTAGCGCATCCCTTGCCGTCCCCCGCGGTGCCGACTTACACAGATAGATGGCCAGTCGGCCCTCCCCGGAGACTTTAGTGCGGGTGTTCAGCATCTTCTCTGCGCGGCCGCTGTAATCCGGTCGCGCATGGATAGTAAGCTGCACACGAGCGGCGGCCTGCATCGTTACAGGAAACAGGGGCGGTGCATTAACCCATCCCTGCTTTTCCCAATCACTGTAGATGCGGCACATCGACTGACGCCTGTATCTACATCGATGATTCGGCGCAGGGGGGTGTGATGCACAGTGAGGTCACAACCCTCCGTGCCCTCGGGTGCTGTCGGGATGTCGGCGCTGGGAGGAGGGAGCTCGGCCGAGAATCCGGGGAAGAAAGGTGATGACTCTACTTCTTCTTTTTTTTTATTGTTTCTGGCTTCCTACTGGTGCAAGCCTATGTGATTATCTCACTACGGGGCAACTATCTATCACTACTGGGGGCAGCTATGTATCACTACTGGGGGGCAGCTATCACTACTGGGGGCAGCTATGTATCATTACTGGGGGCCAGCTATCTATCACTACGGGGGGCAGCTATGGAATAATTCCTCCACTACGGGGGCAACTATCTATCACTACGGGGGCAAGCTATGATCGAGCTACTCGGGGGCATCTAGTATCATTCTGGGGGCAGCATATGTATCATTACGGGGCAGCTTATGTTTCCTACTGGGGTGCACTAAGTATCACTATGGGGCAGCTATGTATCAATAAAGGGTCAGCTATGTATCATGTACTGGGGGCTAGCTATGTAATGCGATTATGGGGCAGCTATGTAATCATTACTGGGCAGCGATGTACCATTTGACTGGGGGCAGCTATCTAATCACTACGGGGGGGCAGCTATGTATTTAATATCACTACTGGGGCAGCTATGTATCATTACTGAGGGGCATCTATGTTGTCATTATCACTACTGGGGTCATCTATCTGTCATCACTACTGGGGCAGCTATCTATCACTAACTGGGGCAGCTATGTATCATTACTGGGCAGCAATGTATTATTACTGGTGGCAGCTATCTAATCACTACTGTGGCAGCTAATTTATCCATTAATGGTGGTCAGCTATGAATCATTACTGGTGCAGCTATCTATCACTACTGGGTGCAGCTAAGTATCACTACTGGGGGCAGCAATTAATCACTACTGTTGCAGCTATCTATCACTACTGGGGGCAGCTATCGATCACTACTGGGGGCAGCTATCTATCACTACTGGGGGCAGCTAATCTATCACTACTGGGGGCATCTATCACTACTGGGGGCACTATGTATCATTACTGGGGCACCTATCTATCACTACTGGGGGCAGCTATGTATCACTAACGGGGGCAGCTTATGTATCACTACTGGGGGCCAGCTATGTATCACTACTGGGGGCATCTATGGATCACTACTGGGGGCAGCTAAGAATCACTACTGGGGGCATCTATCTATCACTACTGGGGGCAGCTATCTATCACTACTGGGGTCAGCTATCTATCACTACTGGTGGCAGCTATCTATCACTACTGGGGGCAGCTATGTTTAATTATCACTACTGGGGTGGCATCTTATCTATCACTACTTACTACTGGTAGCAGCAATCTACACTCACTGGGGGGGCAGCTATGTATCACTCACTGGGGCAGTCTATGTATCTACTACTGGGTCAGTCTATCTATCACTACTTGGGGCAGCTATCTATCACTACTGGGGGCGCATCTAGTTTTCACTCCTGGGGGCAGCTATATATCACTACTGGGGGCAGCTATGTATCACTACAGGGGGCAGCTATGTATCACTACTGGGGGCAGCTATGTATCACTACTGGGGGCAGCTATGCATCACTTCTGGGGGCAGCTATGCATCACTACTGGGGGAAGCTATGTATCACTACTGGGGGAAGCTATGTATCACTACCGGGTGCAGCTATGTATCACTACTGGGGGCAGCTATGTATCTCTACTGGGGGCAGCAATGTAATTCACTACTGGGGAAGCTATGTAATCACTAACTGGGAAGCTATGTATCGACTACTGGGGGCAGCCTATGTATCAACTACTGGGGGCGGTCTATCAATGTATCACTACTGGGGCAAAGCCTGATGTATCACTACTGGGGGCAGCTATGTATCACACTGGGGGCAGCTATGAATCACTCCTGGGGCAGCAGCTATCTATCACTACTGTGGCAGCTACTATCACTACTGGTGGCACCTAATCTTTTATCCCACTACTGGGGGGGGGCAAGCATCTATCACCACTGGGGGCAAGCATGTACATTATCACTACAGGGGGTGCAAGCTATGTCGCATTATCACTACTGGGGCAGCTATGTATTATTATCACTACAAGGGCAGCTATGTATCATTAAGCACTGCAGGGCTGCTATGTATCATTATCACTACTGGGGCAGGCTATGTATTATTACCACTACTGGGCAACTATGTGTTATTATCAACCTACTGGGTGCACTATGTATCAAAATCACTACGTGGGGCAAGCTATGTATCATTATCACTACTAGGGCAGCTATGTAATTATTATCTCACTACTGGGGCCGCTATGTAATCATTACACTACTGGGGGCAGTTATGTATCAATATCACTACTGGCGCAGCTTGTTAACATTATCACTACGGGGCAGCTATGTATCATTAAGCACTACACAGGGGCAGCTATGTATCACTATCACTACTGGGGGCATGCCTAAGTGTTCATTAGAACTACATTGCAGCTATGATGTCATTATCACTACATGGGCAGCTATTATCCCCTGATCACTACTGGGGCAGCTATGTTTTCATTATCACAACTGGTGGGACCAGCTATGTTTTTCATTATCACTCACTGGGGGCAACTAAGTATCGCTATCACAATGGGGCAGTCTGATGTTTCATTATCACTACTTGTGGTGGCAGCTATGTTTCATTATCACTACAGGAGCAGCTATGTATCAATATCACTACTGGGCAATCTAGTTGTATCACTTATCATACTGGGGGCTATATTTTATTATTACAGGGGAATAATACTCTAAAAATGACAGAGCTGATTACATATGTATATTATATACATGTGTAATGAGTCTGACTCCACGAGAGCTGATCAATATTACTGATGCAGACTGATTATCCAGCTCTGTGGGTCAGCATTATTAACATAATAGTGACCGACAGAGCCTGACAATCATTCTCCAGTTATAAAATACTGTCCCCATACGATCACCCCTAAATGACACGAGTATACACTTTAATTAGTTTTTTTTTTTTACTGGGGGCAGCTATTGTATCCACTACTGGGGCACTATGTATCACTACTCGGGGGCAGGATATGTATCACTTACTGGGGCAGCTAATGTTATCACTACGGGGTCTATGCTATGTATCACTACTGAGGGGGCAGCTATGTGTGTATCACTACTGGTGGGCAGCTATGTATCACGTAATGGGGGCAGCTAGGTATCACTACTGGGGCAGCTATGCACACACTGGGGGAAGCGAAAGTATCACCTACTGATGGCAGCTAACTTATCACCACTGGGTGCAGCTATGTATTATTATCACTACTGGGGCCAGCTATGTATTATTACCACTACTGGGGCAGCTATGTATCATTATCACTCCTCACTTGGGGCAAGCTATGTAATATTATCAACTACAGTCGGCAGTCTATGTATCATTAGCACTGCAGGGGCAGCTATGAATCACTAACACTACTGTGTGTCAGGCTAAAGTATCATTATCGACTACTGTGGGGCAGCGATTATATTACCACAACTGGTGCACTATTTATTATTATCACTACTGGGGCAGCTAAGTATCAATATCCACTACTGTGGGCAGAGCTATGTATCAATATCACTACTGGGGGCAGCTTATGTATTATTATCACTACAGGGGCAGCTATGTATCATTATCTCTACTCGGGGCAGCTATGTAATCATTATCACACTGGGGCATCTATGTAATCATTATCACTACAGGGTCAGCTAGTACTTTAGCACTGCACAGGGCAGCTATGTATCACTAGCATTACTGGGTCAGCTATGTAATCATTATCACTACTGGGCAGCTATGTATCAATATCACTAGTGTGGGGCGCAGCTATGTATCCCTATCAAATACTTGGGGCAAGCTATGTGTCAGTTATCACTACAGGGAGCAATGTTTCATTATCACTACTGGGGGGACAAAGCTATGTTTTCATATCACTACTGGGCAGCTATGTTTTCATTATCACTACTGGGGGGCAGCTAAGTTTCATTATCACTACTGGGGGCAGCTATTTTTCATTATCACTTCTGGGGCAACTTATGTACTACTAATCACTACTGGGGCAGCTTTATGTTTACCATTTATCACTACTTGGCAGCTATGTTTTCATTATCACTACTGGGGGCATCTATTGTATCACTATCACTACTGGGGCAGCTATTATGTATCACTAGTCACTACTGGGGGCTATAATTATTTTATTATTACAGGGGCATATATCTCTATTATGAACAGAGCTGATTACATATGGTATATTATATACATGTATCAATGCTTGACCCACGATCTGATCAATATTACTGGCAGACTGATTATCAGCTCTGTGGGTCAGCAATATTAACATAATAGTGACCAGACAGAGCTGACAATCAGTCACCAGTTAAAATACTGGTTACCCCCAGACGATACCCCTAAATGACACAGTAGTACACGTTATTTGTTTTTTTTGTTTTTGTGGAGTTGATTCTAACACCTCCCCCCTCCATAACCTCGCACTGAGGCGCTTCTAATAACCCCGCCCCAAAAAACCCGCCCCCCACAGGCCCGTGGGAAAATTGTCTTGCAACAAACCGGTCCCAGGTAGAAAAAAAGTTGGGGACCGCTGTGCTATATAGTCCTGATTGTGTAACCCCTTGGATGTCACAGTTGATAGTGACAACAGTGCTTGTTTATGGCAGAGAAAGGGGCCTCTTCCGGTCAGCTCATCAGCGCCCCACAGGTGGGTGGGTGTATGTGTGCAGATGTCTACAATGGCAGCTGCTTCAAGTCTTTCAGAAGAAAAAAAATAAAAAAGTTTAATAAAGCTGAGAGCCCACCCAAAAAAAATGTTTTTTTTTTTTTTTTATAGTTTACAAAAAAAGGTACTACTGCAATTACAACAACCAGAAGAATGATCTGTCTTGAAAAAAAAGTTAATAGCTCTTAGAATGTGTTTACACAAAAAACACTTTTTTTTTCATAGGACATGTTTTAATTGTACAATGTAGTATTGGCATATTTACACTATAAAATAAAGTTAACTTTATATAGTTAAGTTATGTTTAGAAAAAATATATGAATTGCTGTGTTTTGCATCCTCCACACCCAAAAAATAATATTTTCTAATCAATACATTTTATGTAACCTAGTATGGTAACAATGAAAAATGGAACTAATTCCACAAAGAACAATTTTTTATACCGGAAGCTGGAAGTAAAACAAATTCTTTGTCCTTAAAGGGGTTTTCTCACCAAGCTGTTTCACTGAGTTTTGGCAATTTTGCACTTACTCTGTCTCCACAGTGTGTGGGTGGTTCTATAGTAGTGATTAGCATATTCAACTTTTGGCGAGCCCTTACTCTGACAGTGCAGAAGATTGTTTTCTCTAGCAAGATTGCAGATAAAGCCATGATTTTAGTCATCACAGCACATATACCTTTTATTTAGTGAAGCCAATCTTGTTAGATATAATTAGTTTGAGTCCTTCTCAGTCCATCAGTGGGGTTATGTCACTTCCTACTCTTTGCTCTCAGCTAATCAGATAACAGACGTCTATCTGGTATGCAGATAACCATAGAAACCTGTGTGTACTCAAAGAGCTGATAAAATGTCTTTTATCTCATGCCTAAAGTAAAATCTATTGATCAAAGTATTTGGAAACCATCTTCATTTAACTGTCTCTTTATGTTGAAAGATAATCTTTGTAGTAAGAAAACCCCTTCAAGGTTCAAAACACAAATTACTACAAGGTACTATATATATATAAAATAAAATGATAAGATCCAGAGTAATAATTATTATGGTCACCATACTCAAAAACTGGTGTAAATATTCTGTTGAACTTACATCATCTTAAGATCAACCATTTATTCTGACTAGTGATATATACCTCGGGGTGGTGGTCCTTGCACAGGCTTTGGTTTGCTGCCAGCAAGAAGGAAATTTAAAGCTGCCTCCAAGTTGTTGCTGAAGTCCATGAGTGCTTGCCTGGCTGCTTCTTTACTAAAGCCCATCTCTGTGATATGTCTCAGGGCCTTCTCATCAACCTTTATCAAAAAAACACACAACAAAATCAGTGACTAGTTAGTATCATTTTCTATTCCAGTGCTATACTTTCTTCAGTGTTGTAATCCTATTCACCTTGGTTACTTCCCGGAGCATTTTAATAAAGCAAACCAATGTATCAAAAGACTAAATCCCCCAAAACAAGATAATTTGTCTAATGTGATGATGCTCTAATAAACATGAAGGCTTTGAAAGAAACGACAAAAGAGCATTCAAACAACGTACAAGACGCTTCTGCACAGAAATGTAGCCTCTTTATTGAAAACATGAAATGACATCAAAATGATCAGTACAGGGCTTAAAGAAAGATAGAAAGATTTACTGTCACTAACAAATTTGCACATTAAAGGAGAAATGTTATTTTGATCTTGGTCTTCAGCACTGAATTTTATTCTTGCAATACAAGAACGCTTATTTAGTTGGTTAGGGACCAGAGCAATTTTCAAATGCAATTTCATTACCAAGTGACAAATCATATCTACCATCGCAAAAAGCTACCGGAATTAAATGAGTGAACAACAAAAAGATATCTTCGTTAATTAGAATAGAAAATCTATTACAGAAATGTACAGGCTAAGCATTACATGGTGTTTTATAAGCTTGGCACTTACAATGCAGCAACAGTTTTAATGTTTTGCTCCAGAGACACAGATCAATAAAGTAAATTTTCACCTACAGTTACAAAATAATGGTCAGGTAAGTTATTACATATCAAAATATTAATACTTTTGTAATTTATAAACTAAACACAACTTATTTACTAAACAAATTAGCCTATTAACTAGAGAAAAGCCTATAATATGACATGTATGACATATTTAAAGGAACATAATCTCCAAAAAATTGGGAATCTCGCAAGAGAACAAAGAGTGACTTTTAATCACTATATATACTAGGGAGAGAGAATCTTCAATGGGAACTTGTGAGGTCCAAACTGTGGGAGGAGGGCTAGCCATAGAGCCTACAGTATTTATTAAAATTAGTATAATATTACATTTGAAAGAGAAGTAGTTTATGAATATAGTCCTTTGAGACAATACTATACAATTGGCCAGTGGAACATGATTTAATGGGCCTGCAGCTCTATTGGAATGAATAATGCATATTACATATTTAGGAGAAGTGCATTATAGGGAAGATAATATGACAGTGGTCTATTTTTACAGTTGGAGTTTTATATTCCCAGATGAATATGCATATTAGATATTGGAAAGAAGGGGGCTATGGGAAATGACAAAGATGGCAAGTGTGCTGGTAATGTGAATACCTACGTCTGCTTAATTCATTCTAGTGAGGCACGCAGTTGCAATAAAATGAGAAATTGAACGGAAGCCCATCACAGTCCAGGGCTGAGTGTCTGTTGGTGCAGTGGCAATTGGCACGGGCAGTACGGTAAAGATGGGCGCAAGCCCGTTATGGATATGCGAATTTTGACCTAAGTTGTTGGCCTCAATGAGAGCAATAGTGGCAGCTTTAGTAGCAGGACATGTTATGAGTGGCGTCAGCGCGAAGGGGGAGTGGGTTATATGTGGATTCTCATGATGGCTAATTGGTGAGCAATCCTGAACGGGGGTGTTATTACCTAACATATATAACAAGGAAGTTCAGCTCAGACCACATGTACGACCTCTAAAGCCTTGAAAAAGCCAGGTTAGCTGCGAAACATGTCGGCGAGGTCAGATAATGACTTTTTAAATTGGTGATCTCTCACCTCTGTCTACAAGTGTCACCTGCTGCAGACGGTGTCACAAGGTCCTTATTTGTTCTGTTGTCTAGGATAATTAGTGACGACTAACCCAAGTAGCTGGCGTTGGGATCGCCTTACTGAAGCTAGTACTGTTCTATATGATATGAATGCCCCCTGTTAGTGAGGTGGGGTTACCACCAGACTTGATAATAGATAAAGGGAGTTATTCCCTCTCTCAGAAGCAAAAAAGGGTAAAATGATGATGTTAGAGATCAGGGTTTTTTAATAGTGTTAATAAAGTTTAAGAGTTTAGATAAAATAAAAGTTTACGTTTTTTAGTGTTTTAATTAACGAAGAGAACTGATTAGAGTATAAGTTTGCCTTTTGCAAAATAGTAAATATAATATTTAAAGGTACACTCCAATTTTTTTTCCTTAGTTCATTAGACAATGCTTTTAGGTACACAGTAGTGTCATTAATTTTGCTACCTGCAGCTGAATACAGGATTTTTCACTGCTGCCACTGAGTTATGTGACCTGCACTCTGAGTTTCAGAAATACACAGCATGGCTGTGTTGACCCCTTCCTTTCCCCCGAAGAGAATTTCTAAATGGATTCCTATTGAAGGTTCAAAGTCGATTTCATAGGAAAGGGTAGAAACTGATTTCCTGTCAGCATTAAAAGCATAGTGTCTTTCAGCCAATCAAAGTGCAGGTCACATGACAACAGAATGCTTTTGCATTAGCTAAAAATCCTGTGTTCAGCTACAGGTAAGCAAAATTACTACTGTGCACTTACAAGCATTTACTAATTAACAAAGAGAAAAACAATAACAACAAAAAAAAAAAAACTGGCGCGGTTCTACTGTACCCATGTTCATAAATAATATTAGGTAATTCTGAGTCTATAAAAAGGGGTCCCTGCATCTTTTGGCCAAAGAGAAAAGTGGTTACAAAGAGCATCCCTTGCTGTGGAAGACCTATTTGGTCCAGTGATACAGGAAAAAAAAAAAAGTGAGGAAAAATTTCTGTGGAAAACAAGCGGAAGACCTTTGGAAAATTTTTTATGTCATGGGACCCGTTAGTAAAAAGGGACTGTCACAAGTGAAGAACCCTTTTATGAGATGTCAAAACATTCTGATCATTGGTTCCGGCACAGAAACTCTAAGACAGCGATAGCCATCTGATAGCTAATTTAATTGAGGGGGCCGGGCTTACCGTAGTGAGCTAAACAAATGGAAGAAGCTTTGTCACCCAGCTTAAGCTGCCATGCAGACAGAGCAATGTGATGCGAACAGAATTTTGTTTGGGGGGGAAACAAATGCAAATACCTAAAGCATTTCATTGGGCTCCACAGTCCTTTTGTTGTACTGAAAGGTTGGATATACTAAATTATCTTAAAACTGTGAAAAGTTAGAAACATCTTTAAAGGGGTTTTGCCAAGAAGTCAGTTCCTTACCTGTCATCTGATCAGGAGACAAAATTAACTCAGCATGCTGAGTCACGAGGGACAGGGATGGGGTCTGAGCAGAAATAAGCAGTGCCAGGGAGCGTCTACAATGTTTACACAAATAATTACATTTGAACCATTGGATTCTCTATACAAAAGACAGGATATTTCTCCACAGTCCCTTGCTAACTCCTTCATGTTCCCTGTCATCAGATAAGAAGTGCAGACAGCGCAAGCCCCGGCCAGATCAGCTCCTGGTCGTGTCAAATGTAAACTGTCAGGTAACTAAGGGCATGGAAAGAAAGCTGTAGATCTCAGAGGCTTCACTTTTTGTAATCACATATATTTAGAAAAGTGATTAAAAACCCATTTTGGAGGATCCCACGTCAACATTACATCGTGGAAAAAACCCCTTTAAGTCACATGCCACTGTGGTAAACATCAAACAGCTTACTGTTACATCCATTTTTCTGCAGATTACTGATAAACTCAGAAGAGATGGAGATAAACCGAAATGAATTGCTCTTTGAGAACCTCTGATAATCAAGAGGTTAACCCCAATAACGAAGGAAAATGTCTCATCTTTTCATTTCTTCTGCTGATCTTTTTACATATTGCAGAATATTGCAACAGCTCAAAATGTACTAATAATGAAGAAATCTCACTGCTAAAATATACTCGTGATTATATAAAGTTTTATGAATAATAGCAGGTCACTTACTGTTCATATAAAAAGATTAAAAAAAAAAACATATTAAAAAAATATATATATGTATTATGTGGTTGTGGCTACAACTACAAAACTAATTCCCACATGTTAATGAAACTTGGTCAAAACATACCTTAGTCAACAAGAATCAAACAGTCAATACCACACACTGTAAATTACCGTTAAGGTAGAGACTACTTGGGATGTCGTGCTTGGCACACCATGCTTCCTCGGTAGTCCTGTTTTGCATTAGCTGTGTAGTTAATAGGAGCCTGTGCTGCTTACCTTTCATTAAAATCTGATAGAGTGTGTTTATTGTCTGCAACTATTGGGTAACAGGATCTACACACAGTGTCGGATTGGGCCCCACAGGAGAGTTGATTTTGGGGGACCAACCTACAGCTACTGTACTTGAAAATATTAACTGTTTTTAGGCCTCTTGGACATAAATGTGTCCATTTTACCACATGATACAGTGTGCAAAACAAAACTGTATTGTGCAGTACGCAATACCAAGTGAGTCACATGTCTGTCTGTCTCACACGTCTCAAAGTCTAATATATCATAGATAGATATCCCAGACATAAGTCCGCTAGTCTTTAATAGGGTTAGGTACTGCCAACAACAGATAATTAAATAAGTACCCCCCAATTGATAATAGACAAACTCTCAAATCACAGTACAAATAACAGAAGACATATGAGAGCAAAAGATGTCTTAAAAAAGTAACATTTTTATTATGTACAACGATTAAAATAGAAAAGGGATAAGAATACCCAAACCAAAGCCAGGAATGATCACCAACAGTAAATAGACCACAAGATGTATCCCAAATAGGTTGGCATCACATGCAGCATATACAGTACATACAAGAGTTTAACCACAGGTACCTATGGAAGGGCATATTTGCTAAATATTGTGAGGGTTACAAATATGTGTACGTGCATTGTCCTATTGTGGTTAAACCCTTGTATGTTTATGCTGTATGTGATGCCAGTAACCTATTTGGGATATATCTTGTTAACCGAAGGGTCTATTTACTGTTGGTGGTCATTCCTGGCTTCGCTTTGGGTATCCTTATCCCTTTTTCTATTTTAATCTTTGTAGTTAATAAAAATTAAACTTTTTTAAGACATTGTTTGCTCTCATAGGTCTTCCGTTATTTCATATCATAGATAAACACATGCCACTATTGCACGCTGAGAATGGAACATGCGGCTGGAGAGTCTTTCTACTAAAGAGATAAGTCACCATGGACTATACTAGTTTTTGAGGTTTACACAAGCATGATGCATGTAGCACTTTATTGCTGTGATATAAATTAAAGAAGAAATACTTTTTACTATATATCTGCTTCATCTTATAAATTATTTGGACATTAAGGGGTGTGAGGAATCCCAGAAGCAGGTTGTGGTTGACTTAGATATATACTATATCAAACTACTGGTTGAAAGGGACTAGTTGAAAAAGTTACAACCTACAATACCACCATATAGAGACCACAGAATGGTGAGACATCAGCTCAAGTTGCATCACATAACAGTGAATACAGCAATGATCTAAGACAGAAATAAAAAACACCCTGTCATCCACAGACTCGCAGCAGACGTCTTATCTGATGAGTTGTTCTTTTTCCCTGCTCTTCTTTATTCGGTCCAGATCACCATGATGACTTCTCCTGGCTACCACTCGTCCCTGCAGAATTTACACACAAATATCTCAGAATACTCATTTTTCCAGAACATCCCTCACTGTCCCACAACTCTGTACAAACTTCCCAGGGCTAGAAGAGTGGAAACAGGCCATAGCTTGGAGGCATAGCCTCCTAGATGGTTGGGGGGCGGTGGGACTACCCCACCGGAGATTGTGCTACGGCTATGGCCTGTGTTCCTTTAGAACCATATTACCAGGTAGGTAGGCAGGGCCCCAGATAGGCAGGTAGGCAAGGCCCCAGACAGGCAGGTAGGCAAGGCCCCAGACAGGCAGGTAGGCAAGGCCCCAGAAAGGCAGGTAGGCAAGGCTCTAGGTAGCCCCGAGTTAAGTAGGTAGACCCCTGTTGGATAAGTTGCTAGGCCCTAGGTAGGTAGACTGGCCCCAGACAGGTTGATGGGTAGGCCCCAGTAAGGTAGGTAGGCAGGTGATAGCTGGGCCTCAGGTAGATAGGTAGGCAGTAGATAGGTCTCAGTTAAGTAGGTAGATAGCCCCAAGGAAGAAGAGTAGGCCCCAGTTAGATAGGTAGAAAGGCTCCAGTTAAATTGGTGGTAGGTGGATCCCAGGTAGGTAGTTGGGTCCCCGTCAGATTAGGTTGTAGGTGGGTCCTAGGTAGGTAAGTTTTAGGTATGTTGGCCCCAGGTAGGTAAGTGATAGGTGAGCAACATGAAGGTAGGTAGATAGGTGGGCTCCACATAGGAAAGTGATAGGTAGGCCCCATGTAGGTATGTGATGGTGGGCCCCAGTTAGTTAGGTAAAAAGTGGGCCCCAGTTAGGTAGGTTTGTAAGTAAGCCATAGGTAGATAGGTGATAGGTTAGACCTAGGTAGGTTGTAGGTGGGTCCCAGGTAGGAAGGTTGTAGGTAGGCCCCAGATAGGTAGGTTAAAGGTGGGTCCCAGTTAGGTAGGTTGAAGATAGGTGGGCCCCAGTTAGGTAGGTTGTAGGTAGATGGGTCCCATGTAAGTTGTTGGGCCCCAGATAGGCGGTAGGCACTCACAGAAAAGGAAAAAAAATAAACTCAACTTTCTCCCGTTCTCCTGAAATGACAAGCATCCGACCGGCTTCTATTGAAGCCCAACGTAGGCAACGTGATGATGGCTTAAGGCCTTAGTCTTATCAGGCTAAATAGCACAGTCCCAGAAAATGAGGGCATTTGCCCTCGATTCCTAGGCCCTGCCTCTGAAAGCTCAGGACGGAAGGCCCGGGTGTTTTGAGGCAGAATGTGGCTGCCAGGTCTGCTGTAATTCCACCACTGGAGCTCGGGGCCCAACGGGGGTTTTAGTCTGAGACTAACTACACAGTCGTGTCAAATCATTATCACCATCAGCTAACATACAAAGTAACAGCTGTGTGCCTCATGGACAGAAGCTACACAGGCTAGGCGTGACTCAATAAGGAACTGGTAGATTGTCACAAGTATCTGGAGCCATGCTGACTGAAGTGTATACCACAGCTGCTTGAGGGTGCATGGGGGAGAATGGTGCATCATCTACATGCATGACAATGCACTCTCTCATGCTGCAAAGAAAACCTCTCTGGTTTATTTGGGTATAAAATGACAGAAACTTATGGTGTGGCCACCATCCTCCTCAGACCTCAACCCAACTGAGAACCTTTGGAGTATCCTCAAGCAAAGAATCTATGAGGGTGAGAGGCAATGCACAGCAAAAAAAGCAGCTCTGGGAGGCTATTCTGACATCTAGCAAAGAAATTCAAGCGGAAACTCAAAACACAAGTTCAATGGATGCAAGAATTATGAAAGTGATATCAAAGATGTCACTTGGCTTACTACGATGTTTTGATTGAAATAGCTTTTTATCTCAGTAAATGTGACCTTTTAATGCTGCAAATTCCATAAGTGACCATTTTCAGTTCTTGGTTTGTAACTCTGTTGTGCATAATCATTTGGAACAGTGCATTTTGAGTTTTTTCAACGGTAGTTCTTTATTCTGACTGTCATTTGCATCGATCAATTAAGTAAATCAGAAAAAAATATAATTTCCATAATAATTTGGTACACAGAGTACTGTTGTGAAAATTGATGTCTTTTCTGCAGATGCAACTTTGCAGAGGTGGAGTAATCCTCTCTATGTGTTGAAGCTGTATACACAATATGGTTTACCAAGCTGTTCTTTTAAACTCATGTCTGGTAGACCCTTGGCTAATTTTGGTGGTCAGTTGCTCCACTATAGTGTGTCAGTCTACCCTCGCGCACCTTCGCAGCCTAACTTCACCTTCCACGTCAATGGCACGTGGTTTCCACGTTGCTTATTTAGAGTAGTGCCATGTCTACTTACAATACACTTTCACCACATCAACATGCAAATAGTTCATAAAATGTGCAGTTTTAGAAATGCTGTCGCCCTTGGCCTGAAATCCAATAATCATTCCTTTTTCTAATTCTGATAAATAGCCCCCTTTAGCCATGACAGCAACAAGGGATAGGTGTGAAGAAGGCCTATCACACACTTTATAAACTAAGCCAGCTCATGCTACGTGACTTTCTTCAAAGGGTTGTCTCACTACAAACATCATATTTTAAAATTAGTAAGTTTGTCCTTGGATAGCATAGTGCTATGGCTTAGTACAACAGGTGACTTTTGTGTCTGCATAGCAACCGGGTGAGTGCCCAGGTCGGATTCCGCCCACCTAATCTGTCATGGGTGTGGGCCCTGCTGTATGATGTGTAGTCCTGCCCAAGTCAGTGTGTGTTGATGCTGTGCTGGGACAAGAGAGAAACCTGATGCTGTGCTGGGACGGATAGAGAGAGACAACTGATGCTGGGCTGGGAATAAAGAGAAACCTGATGCTGGGCTGGGACTAAAGAGAAACCGGATGGGGGGGTGGGGGGTGAGATAGAGACCCGGCGCTGTGCTAGGACAGAGAGAGAAATCTGATGCTGTGCTGGGACAGAGTGAGAGAAACCTGATGCTGTGTTGGGATGAGAGACAGAGACACCTGATGCTTGCTGTGCTGGGACAGAGGGAGAGACACCTGATGCTGCGCTGGGACAGAGGGAGAGACACCTGATGCTGTGCTGGGACGAGAGAGAGACACCTGATGCTGTGCTGAGGAGACAGAGAGAGATCTGATGCTGTGCTGGGGGGATAGATAGAGATCTGATGCTATGCTGGGGGGAGAGATAGAGACCTGATGCTATGCTGGGGAGAGAGAGAGACTGAGCGGAGAGAGAGAGCGAGAAACCTGATGCTGAGCTGGGGAGAGACCTGATGCTGTGCGAGAGAGAGATGCAGCCCCATGTTGGGAATTTCAGTGTGCAGTCCCATACACAACTGTTTTGTGAAAGAGTTGCACAGTCCCATGTAAAACACAACTGTTCTGTGCAGCCGAATGTAAAACACAACTGTTCTGTGCAGTCCCATATAAAACACAACTGATCTGTGCAGCCCCATGTAAAACACACGTGTATCGTGCAGTCCCATGTTAAACACACCTGTACTGCGCAGTTCCATGTAAATCACAACTATACTGCACATTTCCATATAACACACAACTGTTCTGTGAGAGACAGAATGTACAGATCCTATACTTACAAACAGATAAAGTGTATAGTTTTGTAGGAGAGCCATTTCACTGTTCTGCACAGTCCCATGTAAAACAGTCATAGGAATACCATCGGATTTTCGACTGTTTCAATATTTAGAAATGCAAATGAGAAGATAGACGCAGTCCTTTATGTTCACTTATTCTTTTATATATCGCTTAACTGCTTTTAACATGCCCCGAAATCCGTGCCTTAATGTCACATTTAAATAGTGCAAGACATCATAAAACCTGTGATACGAACAACACTTAGCGAAGTAAATAGGCCATAGCTTAAGTCAAAGGAATGTCCATACTGACGGTATCCCGCAGAGCAGCAACATAACTTGTTTAGATGACCCGCCGGAAACAAAGTCCTACGTCATAGGTGACGTTTCGGAGGACACCGCCTCCTTTCTCAAACCAGCGGCGTAGACCGTCTCCTCTGAAGGTAAGTGCTAGCATAGAGCTATAGGGCCTTTATACCCAATGACATTGATCACATGACAAGAATCAACTGGACACAATTAGACTAAACACAACGACAAACACCAACATATATTAAAACATGCATTAATACAAGATACAAAATATATACACAGCACCCTGCATGATATTAAAGAAATGCTCGTAATTGGAAGGATTCATTCATCCCCTTTGGGACTAAGGCTTCCATTTTATGAATCCAGAATGCTTCACGTTGAAGCAAGCGGGTATGGATAATATGTGGATCTTTACCATAAATACATTCTAAACCACACCATCTCAAATCTTGTACCCGATGGCCTGCCTCATGAAAGTGGCGAGCCACCGTCGTTTCCCCATATTTTGTGTTCTCCTCTTACCTGTGCGTGCCTGCTTTGTCTATATATGTACGTATGGCTGATTTGTGTTCATTGATTCGTATCCTAATATTACATGTAGTCTGTCCGACATACACTTTGCCACAAGGGCATTTCAGCAAATATACAATGTTTTTGCTTAAGCATGTAAAAAAAAATGCTTGATATGTATATCAAAGCCTTTCATTGGATGTTGTATTTTATCACCTTTTATGACAGAGTTACAATTCTGGCAGGACATACAGGGGAAGGTCCCTTTTCTTAGGGTAGATGGAATTTGTTGTAAATTTTTTGAGGAACTAATGTCTGAACTAACCAGGGAATCCCCAATGGATCTACCTTTTTTATATACAAATCGAGGACTTTCTTTGAACAAATAGCCATATGTTGGATCACTGGTCATAATAGACCAATGACGTTGAATGGCCTTCTGAATGATTGATGCATGTTGGTCATACACCGAGGTAAACATGAACTGATCTTTACGTTTCTTAGGTGAAGGTTGTAGAGCAGTGTCCCGTGGAACTGTAAGAACTTCATAACCTAATTTCTAAAGGTGTTGTCTATCGTAGCCTCTAGACGAGAATTTTTCAACTAACTTGGTCATATGTGTGAGATACTCGCTGTCGGTTGAATAAATCCATCTTGCCCTTAAAAATTGTCCACGAGGAATACCTCGGAACGTCTGGGGTGCATGATAGGATTGTTGATGCAATAAATTATTGCGGTCAATTGGTTTACTATACAATGTAGTGAAAAACCCAGTGCTTTCTTTGTGGATTTCAACATCCAAATATTGAATTACTGATTGGTGTTTACTCATAGAGAATTCTATCAGCGGATGGCAACTATTTAAATATGTCAAGAATGCGTCCAATCGTGTCTCCGTGCCTGTCCATAGGACAAACACGTCATCGACATAACGCCACCAAGTGTACACATCTGGAAAAAAATCAGAATCAAAAATATACCGCTTCTCAAAAGATGTCATGTAAATATCAGCAAAACTTGGAGCCACAGGGGACCCCATAGAGGTCCCCTGCGTCTGCAGGTAAAAAATGTCCCCAAATCGAAAACATTTTTGGGTAAGAACAACATCAAGTAACTGCATTAAAAACTCAATGAACGAATTAGACAATTTAGGATCCTCACACACTATTTCTCTAACTGCCTCACCCCCCGCGGCATGTGGTATACTGGTAAAAAGGCTCTTTATGTCTAAGGTGCATAGCCAGGTAACTCTAGAGGTATCTAAACTTTGTAGTTTTTTGAGAAATTGGGTAGTGTCCCTTAAACTATTGCTGTTGCGTTTCACACTGAGCTGTAAGTAAGAATCAATATGTGCAGCAAGGGGTTCAAGTAGGGAATTAACCCCTGAGACAATTGAACGGCAAGGGGGCGACTCAACAGATTTGTGGAACTTAGGAACTAAATAAAATATAGGAACACGAGGATTCTGATTAATCAATATTTCTCTCATTTTGGGAAGAATTAATCCCATTTCAATGGCCTCATTAACTATAGATTCTATAATAGCCTTAATATCCTGCGTGGGGTCTACATCTAACCGTCTATATACGATGGTATTACTCAAATGGCTTTCTGCTTCACGCATGTAAAATAACCTGTCCATCACTACTGTTGAGCCGTCCTTGTCGGCTTTTTTTATTATTAAAGACTCATCTGTTTGCAGAGTATGGAGTGCCTGTTTTTCCCGAGCTGACATGTTATTTGGAACGAGCATATAGGGAACCTATGCAGCTACGTTCAAATAAAAAATCGGATATGAAAACGCAACCTTTTTTAGGGACTGCATCCACACAGGACGACACAGATTCTGGACCACAACAACCCATCGATCCCAAAAATCAACGCAAGATCACCAACACACGCAAGAAGAATTAAATACATTAGCATTAAATATTTCATCTAAGACACTAAGTAATGACCAACTCCGAGTCTTAAACAAAGGAATGAATTTTGTTCCTAAACATCAAAAGGACACATTTAGTTTTTTGGTGGATTTTTACAGGTTTTGTAGAGCGATTAGAGTAAGGATGTATTTTTCTGATAATAAAGGCATTTCAAAACAAACGATAGATCTTCCAAAAAAACTACGAAAGCCTAGTCAGTTTGACCCACCTATTTCTTCTGTATCCTTGAAAGTTTTTGAGAATTTAGTAAAGGAGGAAGTATTAGCTAAATGGAATAAGGGTAGATCTAATTTTCCAAATAACATGTCAGCTAGGGAAAAACAGGCACTCCATACTCTGCAAACAGATGAGTCTTTAATAATAAAAAAAAGCCGACAGGGGCGGCTCAACAGTAGTGATGGACATGTTATTTTACATGCGTGAAGCAGAAAGCCATTTGAGTAATACCATCGTATATAGAAGGTTAGATGTAGACCCCACGCAGGATATTAAGGCTATTATAGAATCTATAGTTAATGAGGCCATTGAAATGGCATATTAGTACCTGTATCAGTCATATCTGACCTTGGTCATGTCTGGCCATTGTTCAAAGCACGGCCATTTTCTAAGTACTGGAACAGTGAATTAAAACAAGGATTGACATAGGTAACAGCTTGTTATGCTTTTCTCTTCCACTTACTGCGTCACAGCCTGCCACAGTCACTCACCATGTTTCTCCTGTCCTCCATCATCTACACCTCCATTTTTCTTAAACTAATTGCTTATCCCCATACCCCTCTGCTGGGCAATGCACTGTTTATCTCCCCCAGCATTTTACCCTCTCACTTGTCTGCTGCCACCAACCTGTTTCCCACTATCCATCCCTTCCTCACTAAACAGACCCAACCTACTTACTGTCTATCTTACTCCCACCTCCTAACCCTCTCTCTGCTCCTCCTAGCTGCTGGGGACATATCCCCGAATCCAGGGCCCCCACAGCACATTCCAACTATTGCATTTCAAACTGGTAACAGACCCATTTCTGCAAACTCTTTTAACCCTGCAAACTTGAAACCTATTCCCTTGTGCCCTCCTTCTCCGTTCTCTCTCTCTGGAGCTCTCTGGAATGCAGGGTCTGTATGCAACAAACTCTCCTACATACATGACCTCTTTATATCACGTAACTTATCCTTTCTTGGTCTGACGGAAACCTGGCTGACCCCCTCTGACACAGTCTCCCCTGCTGCTCTCTCCTTGGTGGCCTCCACTTTACCCATGCTCCCCCGCCCTGGCAACAAGCATGGTGGAGGTGTTGGCCTTCTACTGTCAGACACCTGTTCCTTCGCCCCCATTCCGCCATTACCTTTCCTCAACCTCCCTCCTTTGAGGTGCAATCTGTCCGCATCTACTCCCCCTCCGATCTCCAAGTGGCAGTCGTCTACCGACCCCCAGGCTCTGCCACCACCTTCCTTGATCACTTCGCCTCCTGGCTTCTCCACTTTCTTTCCACTGATACCCCAACAATCATAATGGGAGACTTTAACCTCCCCATCGACACACCCCACTCCGCTGCCACAAAACTCCTCTCGCTCTCCTCTTCCTTTGGCCCTCTCCAATGACCTCTGGAGCCACTCATAAAAATGGACACACTCTGGACCTCGTCCTCACCCGCCTCTGTCCCCTATCTGACTTCTCTAACTCTCCACACCCTATATCTGACCACAACCTGCTTACCTTCTCCACCATCTCCACCCCACCTGCTCCTCCTGTCTCACACCAAGTACACCCCCGCAGGAACCTTCAAAAACTTAACCCTCGCACTCTCTCGGACTCTCTCTACCATATCCTCGTTAGATGACCCCAACACAGCCACCGCTATCAACAACCACACAATCACCTCCACTCTTGACTTGGTCGCTCCTCTCACACAAAACAGAACCCACAAAACAAACAGACAACCCTGGCACACAGACTCTACCAAACAGCTGAGGCATGCTTCCAGAATTGCCGAACGCCACTGGAAGAAAACCCGCTCCACCACCGACTTCACCTCGTACAAACTATCACTACACACATTTAAGTCTGCACTGGCCTCAGCCAAACAGGATTACTTCTCCACTGTCATATCCGCCCTGTCCCACAACCCCAGACAACTATTCAAAACCTTCAACTCGCTTCTCCGTCCACCGGCACCTCCTCCCCCATCCCTCCTTTCAGCGGATGACTTTGCCACCCACTTTCTAAACAAGACCAACCTCATCAGAGAAAGCATCACTTAACTGTCCCCACCACCCACCCCCATGCCGGCACAGTCCCCACCGCCAGCCGCTCTACCCACACAGTTCCCACAGCCACCACCTTGCACTTCTCCCCTAACTTGCTTCCCCACGGTCACTCATGACATGCTCTCCTCTCTACTCTCCAAATCCAACCTCACTACCTGTAACCTTGATCCACTCCCATCCCACCTCATCCCAGACCTCAGCCCTGTTATACTCCCAGCTCTCACCCATCTCTTCAACCTATCACTAACCTCTGTCAACGACCCATCACCAGTTAAGCATGACACCATCACACCCAATCTGAAGAAACCTTCTCTTGACCCCTCCTCTCTCTCCAACTATCGCCCCATCTCACTGCTTCCATTTGCTTCGAAACTCCTGGAACAACATGTCTACCTTCAACTGTCCTCCAACTCTCTTCTTGACCCACTCCAATCTGGTTTCCGATCCCATCACTCTACAGAAACCGCCCTAACCAAAGTCACTAATGACCTATTAACCGCAAAAGCCTCACGTCACTACTCTATCCTTCTCCTCTTAGACCTGTCCTCTGCCTTTGACACTGTCGACCACTCACTCCTCATAAAAATCCTCTCCTCCCTCAGCATCACGGACTCAGCCCTTTCTTGGATCTCCTCATACCTCACTGATCGGACATTCAGTGTCTCTCACTCTCGCACCACCTCCTCCCATCGCCCTCTCTCTGTTGGTGTCCCCCAGGGGTCAGTCCTGGGCCCACTACTCTTCTCTATCTACACTCTTGGTCTGGGTCAGCTCATAGCATCACATGGCTTCCAGTACCACCTGTATGCTGATGACACCCAACTCTACATCTCCGGTCCTGATATTACCTCTCTACTCTCCCGGATCCCAGACTGCCTATCATCCATATCCTCCTTCTTCTCCTCCCGTCTTCTAAAACTTAATGTAGAGAAAACTGAATTCATTATCCTTCCACCGTCCCACTCCATCCCTCCACCTGATGTCTCTATCATAGTCAATGGCTCTACACTCTAATCGGTGCCGCAAGTCCGCTGCCTTGGGATAACACTCGACTCTGCCTTGTCCTTCAAACCCCACATCAAAAACCCTCACCTCAACCTGCCGCCTCCACCTGAAAAACATCTCTCGCATCCGCTCATTCCTTAACCCTGTCACTACAAAAATGCTGGTCCATGCCCTTGTCATCTCCCGCCTCGACTACTGCAACATCCTTCTCTGTGGCCTCCCAGCTAGCACTCTCGCTCCCCTCCAATCCATTCTCAACTCTGCTGCCCGTCTTATCCACCTCTCTCCTCGCTACTCCTCTGCCTCTCCCCTCTGCCAATCCCTACACTGGCTTCCCATTGCCCAGCGCATTAATTTCAAGTTACTGACCCTGACCTACAAGGCTCTCCATAACCTCTCCCCTCCATACATCTCTGCTCTAATCTCCAGATACTCACCCTCACGCAACCTCCGCTCCTCTCAGGACCTTCTTCTCCACTCTCCTCTTGTCACCTCCTCACACAACTGTCTCCAAGATTTCTCTCGTGCCTCCCCCATACTCTGGAACTTGCTGCCCCAACACCTCAGACTCTCCCCAACTTTCACCAGCTTCAAAAGCAATCTGAAAACCCACCTCTTCAAGATTGCCTATGACCTAGAATAACACCACTGTCACTTCACCCCACGAACATGTCTGCCCCTACCTTCTGTCTCTTTCCCCCTTCCTTGTAAATTGTAAGCCTTCGCGGGCAGGGCCCTCTCTCCCTCTGTACCTGTTGTTAGTCAGAGATTGTCACTACTGTAAATGTTTGACTTATGTTATGTATGTAACCCCCTGAATGTACAGCACCATGGAATTAATGGCGCTATAAAATAAATAATAATAATAATAATAATGGGATTAATTCTTCCCAAAATGAGAGAAATATTGATTAATCAGAATCCTCGTGTTCCTATATTTTATTTAGTTCCTAAGGTCCACAAATCTGTTGAGTCGCCCCCTTGCCATTCAATTGTCTCAGGGGTTAATTCCCTACTTGAACCCCTTGCTGCATATATTGATTCTTACTTACAGCCCAGTGTGAACAGCAATAGTTTAAGGGACACTACCCAATTTCTCAAAAAACTACAAAGTTTAGATATCTCTCGAGTTACCTGGCTATGCACTTTAGACATAAAGAGCCTTTTTACCAGTATACAACATGTAGAGGGGTGCGAGGCAGTTAGAGAAACTTTGTGTGAGGATCCTAAATTGTCAAATACGTTCATTGAGTATTTAATGCAGTTACTTGATGTTGTTCTTACCCAAAAATGTTTTCGATTTGGGGACATTTTTTACCTGCAGACGCAGGGGACCTCTATGGGGTCCCCTGTGGCTCCAAGTTTTGCTGATATTTACATGACATCTTTTGAGAAGCGGTATATTTTTGATTCTGATTTTTTTCCAGATGTGTACACTTGGTGGCGTTATGTCGATGACGTGTTTGTCCTATGGACAGGCACTGAGACACGATTGGACGCATTCTTGACATATTTAAATAGTTGCCATCCGCTGATAGAATTCTCTATGAGTAAACACCAATCAGTAATTCAATATTTGGATGTTGAAATCCACAAAGAAAGCGCTGGGTTTTTCACTACATTGTATAGTAAACCAATTGATCGCAATAATTTATTGCATCAACAATCCTATCATGCACCCCAGACGTTCCGAGGTATTCCTCGTGGACAATTTTTAAGGGCAAGATGGATTTGTTCAACGAAGCGAGTATTCACTATGACCAATTATTGAAAATCTTCTAGGGTTCGATAGAAACCTTAGAATTAGTATGAAGTTCTTACAGTTCAGGACACTCACAACCTACACCTAAGAAACGTAAAGATCAGTTCATGTTTACCTCGGTGTATGACCAACATGCATCAATCATTCAGAAGGCCATTCGACGTCATTGGTCTATTTTGACCAGTGATCCCAACGTATGGCTATTTTTCAAAGGAAAGTCCCCGATTTGTATATAAAAAAGGTAGATCCCTTGGGGATTCCCTGGTTAGTTCAGACATTAGTTCCTCAAAAAATTTACAACAAATTCCATCTACCCTAAGAAAAGGGACCTTCCCCTGTATGTCCTGACAGAATTGTAACTCTGTCATAAAAGGTGATAAAATACAACATCCAATGAAAGGCTTTGATATACATATCAAGCATTTTTTTTACATGCTTAAAGGAGTTGTCTCATTACGAGCTTTCAGCCTGTCAGTGTCCCCGGTAAGTTGAACCCGAGGGGGTTTCTTCTTGTCTGTCTGTTTGCTCCCCCTCCCCCTCCCATCCCGCACACAGGCAGCTACATAACTTCTATACGGGGGGGGGAGGGGTTTGCTCTCAAAAGTTCACCCTGTGTGTGTCTGCCTAGGTCTGTTGCAGGAGAGGGCTTATATATGAGTGTGAAGTGGTGTGAAAAAAGAGCAGAGAGGATGCAAGTGTTCCTATATCCCCTTTCTTAGCTTACAAGTTCCACATCTCCAGCAAAACAAGGGCAGTGTTACTATATCAGGATGTGTCCCTAATACAGGAAACATAAAGTATTCACATGCCCCTGATCTGTATAGTATTAGTATAGTCACAGTTCCAAAGACATATCATGATTTAGTAACAACAGGGTCACTGATGGTCACATCTATCTGTGTACGAGAGAGGAGGAAGCTGCACACAGGGTTGTAATCAGGACACAGAGTCCAGAGTCCTCCTCCCTCTTCCACTCGAGCATTCGTGGTAGGGGCTCTGTCCGACCTGTCTTCAAAGTGATGAGTACATCAAACCTGATCAGCCAGTAAGATAGGATCAACAGGACCTCCTCCTAGAGATTCTGAGAAGCTGATGTAGTAATACTAAAGGGCTAGCTCAAATCAGTAGGCATTTGTAAAACATATATTGCAAAGCTGCTTGTTTTTTAAAGATCTTTAAATTAAAACCCAATCATTGTAGCGAGACAACCCCTTTAAGCAAAAACATTGTATATTTGCTGAAATGCCCTTGTGGCAAAGTGTATGTCGGACAGAATACACGTAATATTAGGATACGAATCAATGAACACAAATCAGCTATACGTACATATATAGACAAAGCAGGCACGCACAGGGAAGAGGAGAACACACAATATGGGGAAACGACGGTGGCTCGCCACTTTCATGAGGCAGACCATTGGGTACAAGATTTGAGATTGTGTGGTTTAGAATGTATTTATGGTAAAGATCCACATATTATCCATAACCGCTTGCTTCAACGTGAAGCATTCTGGATTCATAAAATGGAAGCCTTAGTCCCAAAGGGGATGAATGAATCCAATTACGAGCATTTCTTTAATATCATGCAGGGTGCTGTGTATATATTTTGTATCTTGTATTAATGTATGTTTTAATATATGTTGGTGTTTGTCGTTGTGTTTAGTCTAATCGTGTCCAGTTGATTCTTGTCATGTGAGCAATGTCATTGGGTATAAAGGCCCTATAGCTCTATGCTAGCACTTACCTTCAGAGGAGACGGTCTACGCCGCTGGTTTGAGAAAGGAGGCGGTGTCCTCCGAAACGTCACCTATGACGTAGGACTTTGTTTCCGGCGGGTCATCTAAACAAGTTATGTTGCTGCTCTGCGGGATACTGTCAGTATGGACATTCCTTTGACTTAAGCTATGGCCTATTTACTTCGCTAAGTGTTGTTCGTATCACAGGTTTTATGATGTCTTGCACTATTCAAATGTGACATAAAGGCCCAGATTTCGGGGCATGTTAAAAGCAGTTAAGCGATATATAAAAGAATAAGTGAACATAAAGGACTGCGTCTATCTTCTCATTTGCATTGCTATATAGAGTGGAAGGAGAAACACTCGTTTGCAGTCCTACCCTGTGATTTACGTGTTGTAGAATTTCAAGGTCCGTTTCCAACTCAATATTTAGAATCCACTGAAAATCTGACGGTACACTGTGCTGCATAGACACAATGAAAAATCAGTGTTGTAGCTTATATATCACAGTTTTTTTTTCCCGTCGCATTTAAAATTCCAGTAGATTCGCGTATATTCAGTTGTACAGGCCCACAGCAAATCCGAAAACCGACTGCAGCTTTTGTGCAAATCTGCAGCAAAAAATGCGGTCCTGCCACGGTCTAGCAATATCAACAAGCCACCGTTTTTTGACGCCATTTTGTCATTTGCTGTGTGCACATAACCTTAGTCTAGGAAAGCTAAGAACCTCTCCCTTCTCCCAGCTCACACAGAGTGAATCATCAGGAGCGTGCACACAGTGTGTTGGGAGGAGAAACACGCCCCTCCATTTCACAATCTCTGCTTGGCAACCAGCAGAGAAAGTTGTCAAAAGTGATTGTAATGATGGGACTCAACTGTGTATTAACTTGTAAAGAAATTAATAGTCGGAAAGCCACAACCAAAAGTGTATATATAGAAATTGGTATAGAAACTGGAAAGGAAAGGAACGTGGTTGGATATGCATGATGGAGGCAAGTAGCAAATGCCTCTAGAAATAGTGCACAAAGTTACAAATTTTAAAGCTGGAAAGACAGCACGTTTTCAAGCATACCGACTGACTGTGGTATATGAATTGAAAGGTTCCGATAAAATCAAATGCCTGTTGTCACAGACAATCCAAATATTCTTGAAGCACGGTGTCAGTTATCAAGCTATGTAAACTCTTAAAATATGCAAATATAGGCAGCAGAAAGTCCTCCCGAAATTTACAAAACCCCACTTTCTCCTGAAATAATTGCCTTCTTGTACATGATATCACAGCAATACATAATTGATTCCATCTTTTTGACAG
Organism: Phyllomedusa bahiana; assembly: GCA_025379985.1. Lineage (NCBI taxonomy): Eukaryota > Metazoa > Chordata > Amphibia > Anura > Hylidae > Phyllomedusa > Phyllomedusa bahiana. Next base: position 93,946 of record JAODAL010000622.1, on the reverse strand, counting down.
CACTGTGATCACTGCAGCATATATGAAAATGTCCACACATTCGTAAATCAGTTAGACAATAAGGAAATTAGCAGCGACTACTTTCAACAGGATGGGACAATCTGCCACAGCTCCAATGCAACCACGTCTGAGATTCGAGCACTTTTTTTTATCAAATCATTTCTAAGGGACTTTGGTTACCTGATTTTTTTTGACCTCCCGAATGGGATGTTTACTAGAAGAAGTCGCAAACTGCCCAGGAATTGAAAAGCAACATTACACAAGAAATTGCTGCCTGATGCCAGAAATGCCTGCTGGTACCTTCAGCAATATGAAGGTTCAGTGTAAATGACTGCAAACGGAGGACAATTCCTGCACTTTTTGTGATGGGGTATTGATTCTAACCGAGTAAGGTATGTTTTGACCATATTTTATTAAAATGTCTTTATTAGTCTTGGAGTTACAGCTGATTCTTTTTGGCTCTCCAGAAAGAGTACATAGCATCAATGCTCATAAACATTTACAAAACAAGAATTTCATTATAGTTTTTATACATTTTTTTTTGTACTTTGATCCAGTGTCCTATGGGAACGTTTTGTTACTTTTTATATTACACTTGAAAAATATTAGCTATTTCTGATTGTCAGTTCTGCTAAAACAGTGGTAATATGTTAATGAATAAAAACAACATAAAGATGCAGATAAAATTAGAAGTAAACATGCATGAAATATCACAATGTTCAGGAACAATATGTCCTCTGAATAGTCTTTGGGAAGTAGAGGCAACAGAAATAGTTCAAGTACAAAATCAGACTGTTAATACTTGTCAACTAATAAGGAGTCATGAAAAAACAACAAACGCATATAGGGTAAAAGCACTGCAGCAAAAGAATCAAATAATTGGACACAAAGCATAAAACTGAGTGCATTTCGAGTGCCTTTGTTTTCCATGTGAATATGCTTTGTTGTTCACATCTTGAACTGTGGCACATATTTTTTTACCAATGCAGAATTTGAATCTCATAAAATAAAGTGACTTGTCAACTATGTGTTTTTCACTCATACTGAGAGCAGAAAATATATTGGGAAATATGTATAATCAGTATTGTGACATCTGTAATGAATGGATAAAATAAAAGCACGCTAATTACCCTGCCTGGTAAACAGAGAAAGTAATGAAAATGGTGTTTTTTTGTTCACCCCTTTCCATGAAAAGAAAAGTTAATTTATAAGTCACATATACTCCAAAATGGTACCAACGAAAACCACTATAAACTACTTCAAAACAAAAAACCTTATATAAAGTTTCTTTGACTCTAAAAAAAGAAGCTACAGTGCAGCACAGCAGAGTGTGTAAGTTTACATGAACTGCTGGTCTGCGGAAAAATTCTAACAGGGATAGACAAGGGCTGAGAAATAAATCCATGTCCACCCTGTGTTGTAATGGTACATCAATAAGCGCTAAGGGGTTTTCCAAACTTTAGCCTAAAATGAAAGGTGTATGTAAATGTGGAAATCTGATTAACTGTTTACAATGACACAATATTTACAGTGCCAAGAGTACTAATTTGTAATACTGTGCCATAACATGGACATATTTGCAACCATCACAGATCAATAGCTCAGCTTGGACCCATTATTTCCCACCGGGGTGATCTTCTGATGAGCTCACACATTTTGTGCTCATTATATTGACTCAGAGATTCAAAGGAGGGAGGAGTAATTAAGGCCCTGTTTACCAGCATAGGCCTTCATTAGAGCCATCTGGTGTGCCCACACCCTCTACACTCACTACAGTACTTCAGAGAGTCAGGGTGACCAAGTGGTTTCTGCCAAACTCCATAAAATAAATAGTTAATTATTGTAAGGACAAAAACTTGCATACTACGTTATAATTTTTAATTTAACAACATGTCCCTATGGGTGATGAATGCCACGAAACGGGGGAGCAAAACTCATAATAAAGCAAGAAGCTAAACATATTCACACACAGCATCTAATATATCTAAACACTACGCTTTAGTAGACCTGTGATATTTGCTTTTGCCAACAGCACAGTGATTTATTGTTGTCACTGACACCAGTGTTGTAGGACAAAATATTGCAGGCGAGTATACTGATTAACTGTACATAGTCTTAGAAGAAATATTTGGAGCACCACTGCATTTAAACTTTAATAAGATAACAGTACAGAGCTGCTTGTAAAAGTGGATAAACTATTATGAAGTATTGACACTAAACATAACCGTTACCATATGCATTTTCCTGGTGATTTTGTTCTATGTAAAGTCCCTAGTTTCTGACAAAAGCTGCAAAAATTCAGTTCAGCTCTAGAATTGTGGCTAAGGTAAGAGCATCATCATTAAATATGAACAGTTTTGAACTTGTTCTAATGGGATTAAAGACATCTGACTTTATATGTTACACTTGTACCAGCCTTTTCATTTTAAATGCAAATTAAGATACATCTATGCAAATACAAGAGAGCATTTTTAGATTGGTGGCATATGTAAGCCGTCATTACAATACATGTAACAATTGCTTAATGCAACCAGCTTTGTGTTGCCAGTATAACTGCCAAGAACTCTGCTCAATCCATATAAAGAAACTTAGTGGAAAAAAAGTGAAATGACAGGGAATAGAGGGGACATGAGGATACATTTGTTTTGTTCACAAGCCCATTATATAAGTCTTTGCTTGGGTTAAACCTTACCAGTTCACGATATACTCCTTCTGATCTACCTTCACTTCTGATTATCTTCTCTTTCTGGAACACTTCTCTGTTACGACTCCCTCCTACACCAGCATTGAGATTGCTTCCAGCATTCCCACCTCCTCCAAACGTCTTGGTCTGAAGATAAGAAGGGCTGTGTTAAGGTAAGGAACTACTATTTAAACTCATACAAAAGATTAAGCCATTATTCTGAAGGCAATAAGTCCCCCGGAAGCTGCTTTTTTTATTGAGCCATACCTACTGATAAATAAAAGTTAATTTCCATAAAACGGAGTCGTAATCTACTCATTGGCTGCTTCGGTCTTGTCAGAGTTTCAAGCCGTAAAAAAATATGTTATATAATGTTTAGGATTATGAGCTACTCTGAACTGAATCATAACAATAAACGCAAATGGAAAACTATATAGCAGGACATAAAATAACACAAGCGTTAAACTGGGAAACTTCCAGAGGAGTTTTACACTGAATCCAAGTTTCTGCAGCCTAGAAACCCAGCCATATGCTACAGATGCCAGAAAATGTCACCATTTTGTTACAGATTTTATTCAGCATTTTAATCAGAATATTAATGCATGAATTTTTAAAGTTTATTTATAGAAAACAAGATGCAGTTCTGGCTTTCATACTGTCCGTAACAGCCAGTAAAACAACATACGCACAAGGGCCCTTGTTTATCAAGCAGTGCTTGCAGAAAGACAGCCAATATGTACCGCTGCTTAAAGTGGTCATTAGTGCTGCACAGGGTGGTGTCTAATCAGACACAAATACTTGGTAAGCATGAAGCCGTCAGAATAATTCATATTTCTAATCTTTATTTTCCATTTTTTTTTTGTCTAAAAATGTAAATTACAGAGCCTATTTTATGCCTTACTTTCAGCAAATACTTCCCCATAGTGCAGCAATTCTGCGGTACACTTTCTTAGAACTCTGCAGTGTACTCTCTCAGTTATTTAGTATATAAAAATGTATGAATAAATTGACAACTGGGTGTTACTAGTTTGTGGCGTGCCCCTGCGCAGTGTGACAGTGCATGGAGGGACCACACAGGAATGGCACAATTGAGAACTAAGAAAACATGTTCAAGGATTAATATTGTATTGGGAATTAAAGTAGTTACTAAAACAGACATGTCAGGAAAGCCAGCATGATCTCTTTCACTTAAGTAAGGCAAATGTAGCTTTCTATAGCTTCATTTACATTTTTCAAGAAGAAAAAATAGAAACTATTTATAAAGTGTAACTGCTAATAAAGCAGTATTAAAATTGGAATATTTACTTAAAATGCATTAAGTTTAAAGGGTTGTTCCAGTTTTTTTTTTTTCAAATTAGCTTTAAATGGGGCTACAGTGGGGAATAAAAGAAAAAAGGACACACTTACCTCCTGATACTCCACTGCTGTTCCACAGCACCCCAGGATCCACTCATCTTCACTTCCTGTGCCATGTGTCATACAAAGGCAGGGTCTTGCCCCCCATTCACTCACTATTGAGCTCAAGCCTCTGTTATTGGATGGCACGCAGCACAGGAAGTGAAAAGTGAATACTGGGGCACAAAAGACCAGCAGCGGCAGAGTACCACAAGTTAAGTATGTCTTTTTCCCTATTTTCCTCATCCTAGCCCCATTTAATGTTAATTAAAAAAAAAAACTTTATTAATTTATGAAGCAATAATATTTTAATGTAACTAACCATATAAACAATCTTGAAATCTTGAACCTGTGACATTGAAGATCTGTTGGTAGCAAGTTTTAGAGCAAAAAGTGTTGAGCAGATTGATATATTGTTCTTTGAATAAAGATTGAGTAGAGCTTGTATTTTACTCATTTAAATCCCTGCTTGACCTGGGTTAAAGGAGTTTTGTTACCATGCAGTTTAAAACACATACAAAAAAAGATGACCATAACTTTTACTCAAAAAAACACGACCATTTATTGGGCCATATTCACAGCTCAATTGGCTGTGAGCTAGACAGAACACATAGCGATGCATCTCTGGCCTATAAGCTACCTGGGTTCAGTCTTGTCCAGCCATTGAGCTGTGAATATGGCCCAATAAATTTTCGTTGTTTTTTTTTTACCATGCGGTTTCACAGAGCCACAGCCAGCTTTAGACTCATACTTCCTAGTCAGGCTGTGCGTGCTTCTATAGCAGTGAGTGGCATATAAGCTCTGCGATTCCTAGCTATCCCTATTACAGTGACATGAGTGCTGGAGATTTATAAAATGTAGTAGACAAGGCTACAGAGCTCCAAAGATTGAAAACTTTTCATTTAGTTAAGTAAACAAACTCCATTGCTAGAAATAAGACTCTACAAGAGATGACTCCTCATGGATGGAATGACTGACTGAGGGCAACTTGAATTAATCAGAGAAGAGCCAGAGCAGAGATATGTGGTGAAAGGTGGTTGGTAACCAGAGAAAATTGTGTGCTCTAAGAGAAGATAAAATCTTCTTTACCTCCTGACCAAAGAAAAATCTAAACAACAATGTATTTGTCTTCATTTACCTTTCCCTACACGTTCAAAGCTAATTACTGTAGTGAGAAAACCTCTTTAAGGTGTCCAGTAGGCGTTCTTCGTGACTGACGGCCTTTCTTGTAAGAGTGTGCATACAGAGATAGTCTGTCATCCCACTATGAGAGACATTGCCTAGCTGGAAAAGTGATAGTTTGTAATTGAACTTGTAAGAAATATGACGAAATGGGACCGAAGTGGGCATAAGGGGCCAGGAGGAAGGGCTTTTCTGTGTAGTACCTATCTTAATAAAATTATTTGAGTGTCCACAACTCATTCACCTGCCACTAATCTATGCTACCTTGCAGGCATCTCCCTTCTACAGTACCACCAATCTAACCCCCTGACAATATCTATCCGATATCACGCTCTATCCTCCCCTCCCCATGTATACTCCCACAGATTGGGAACTTGTTCTCCCTTTTAACCACCCAAAATCTGCCTGCTTCGCATAGTGCTGCACAATCGCCCTCATACTCTATCACATAACCATCTGCTGTCGCTTTTCATTCGCCTGCCCTTCTCGGCTGCAGGATACAATCTCTCCTAACCCCCTCCTTTCTTTACTGCTCATTCCCACTTCGCTCCTCCTTCCATAGAAACCGCTGCCTACCTTCTCGCTATTTCGCTGTACGTCTTTCCCTGCCCCTTTTAAAATGCCCTGTGGAATCCCGATCTGTGCAACAAACTCACTGCGTGTTCATGACCTGTTTTCATTCTCATTCTCTCAACCTGCTGGCCTGCACAGAACATGGCTCCAGCACTCTGACGCTTCCCTTGCCGCTCTCACCTATGGGCGGTCTACACTTCACCCACACCCCCATAGCCGATGAACAGGCCGGGTGGAGGAGTCGGCATACTTCGTCTCCCCACTGCACTTACCAGGACATTCCTCCCTCACCCATCCCCTTGCACATTTCCCCTCGTTATTGAAGTTCCACACCAATATACTCTTTCGGGCCATTTTCCATCAAGTCGGCAGTGTGTATAACAGACCCCCGGCTCACCCGCCAATTTCTGGATAATTTCGCTGTCTGGCTCCCTACTTCCTCTCTTCTGAAATTCCCACTCTCATCATGGTGTTCAACTATTCCCATTGATGACCCCAGATGTCTCCTTCTGCCACTCAGTTTCATTCACTGACCTCTTCTCTGGCCTCTTGCAAGTTTACTACTCTACCCACCCACAAGGATGTGAACTCTCTTGATACTGTCCTTCTGTCGTCTCTCATCAATTTCTAACCCTCACCAATTCTCCTTATGCTCTCTCAGATCATAACCATATATCTTTTACTATCAATTCCTTCAGCCTTCTCTGGACCACCTGCCCTGTCACCCAATCATGGAAAATATGCCGCTCCAGGTAACACCCAGGAACTCATGGACACCATACAGGCCTCACTGCCCCCAATCTCCTCCCCTCTCCGTCCTGACCTAGGCTGTGCAAACAATACAATGAAACGCTCACAACCACCCATGACATATTTGCACCACTCACAACACCGTACCATCCAGAGTCAGACGCCGGCCAGCCTTGGCACACACTCAGACCGGTTCCTGCAACGATGCTCCTGTGTGGGCTGAAGTTTCCTGTGGATAAAGTCGAAGCTACCTGCAGACATTACTCCACAACAAATTCATGCTCAGACTTATCAACACTGCCCCTTCACAGCGCCAAACAAAAAATTTTCACCTCCCTCATCTCAACATACACAACAACCCAAAACGCTGTTGACACCATCCATTCCCTTCTCGGCCTAAAGCTCAGGCCCCGTTCCCTCTGACACTCTGTTCTGAGACCTGCCCACTTCCTTCAAAGACAAAATTGACAGTTTCCGCATAACTCTCATCACAAACCCCAAGCAGAACCCATCCTGACCCCCCCCCCCCCCCCCCCGCCCCCTCACCCCCCCCCCGCCCGCCTCCCCCCCCCCCCCTCCCCCCCGCCACCCCCCCCCCCCCCCCCCCCCCCCCCCCCCCCCCCCCCCCCCCCCCCCCCACCCCCCACCCCCCCCCCCCCCCCCCCCCCCCCCCCCCCCCCCCACCCCCCCCCCCCCCCCTCCCCCCCCACCCCCTCCCCCCCCCCCCCCCCCCCCCCCCCTCCCCCCCCTCCCCCCCCCCCCACACCCCCCCCCCGACCCCCCCCCCCCCCCAACCCCCCCCCCCCCCCCCCCCTCCCCCCCCCCCCCCCGCCCCCCCCCCGCCACCTCCCCCCCCCCCCCCCCCCCACCCACCCCCCCCCCCCCCCCACCCCCCCCCCCCCCCCCCCCCCCCCCCCCCACCCCCACCCTCCCACCCCCCCCCCCCCCCCCCCACACCTCCCCCCCCCCCCCTCCCCCCCCCCGCCCCCCCCCCCCCCCCCCCCCCCCCCCCCCCCCCACCCCCCCCGCCCCCCCCCCCCACCCCTCCCCCGCTACATCCACTAGTGTGTTCTCGCTCTTGAACCCAACGTCAGAAGATAGTAGTATCCTAGCCTTCTCCGTCGCTCGCCCCACCACCTCTCTAGCGACCCCATCCCCTCCCACCTTCTCCAGTCTATTCTCCCACGATCCTCTCTCACCTTACTGCAATCTGTAACCTCTCTCTCTCCTCTGTGATCTTCCCATCCTCCTTTAAACAGCTACTATAACTCCCCTACTAAAAAAACCCTCCCTGGACCATCCTGTGCTGCCAACTACCGACCAGTCTATAACCTTTCCTTATCTCTAAGCACCCTGGAACGCCTGGGCTACTCTCGCCTAATCCGCTATCTCTCTGCTAGTCCTCTTTCTGGATCCTCAACAAATAGGTTCCGCTCTACACTGCCACAGAAACAGGCTCTTAGTTAAAGTCTCTAACGAGTCTCCAACTGCTAAATCTCAGGGCCAAAAACTCGTTTGTTGGTTCTTCTGGATCTCTCTGCAGCATTTGACACTGTGATCCCAGACTTCCCTCAGCATGCTCAGCACCATTGGCATCCAGGACACTGCTCTCGCCAGGTTCTCTTTCTACCCTCTGACCGCTTCTTAGGTCTCATTTGCAGTTCTACTTCCTCCTCCTCTCCCTCTTGCCGTAGGGGTCCCTTCAGGGGTCAGTTCTGTCCACTCCTCTGTCTCAATCAATAACATCCCCCATTGGCAAACCATCAGTAATATTAGGCTTTCCAGTACCACCTCTAGCTGATTTGACACAATAATACACCCTTCCCGAGACCTCACTCCTGCCCGCTACAAAACACCATGGACTGTCTGTCCGCTGGTCCTCCCTGACATCATGTCCCCTCCTCTCTATCTCCAACTAATCTCCACCAAACCGACTTGTTTTTCCCCCATCTAGCTATTGTCTCTCTCAGTGGGTGTGGCAATCACCATAACACCTGAGGCAGCAGCGCGATGTCTGTGGTTTTTCTAGACTCCTGATCTGACCTTCACCCCCTAAATCCAATCCTTGCCCAGCTCCTGTCCACTGTGCCCCACAAGAACATCTCAAAATCCTCCCCTTTTCTCACTGTGGAAACAGACTCAAACACTCAATGTTGCGCTTATTTCATTCTCGTCTTGATTACGTACTCCCATCTTAGCGGTCACCCTCACTGTAAACTCTCCCCTCTCCAATCTACCTGAATGCAGCAGCCAGGCTTTGTCTTTCTCTCCAGCCTCAATATTGATGCCTCTACCCAGTGTCATCACTGCACTGTTGCCCATCCAGTACAAATAACAGCAAAAAACTAATCACTTCTCACTCATAAAGCTCTCCACAGTGCTTCACCCCCATACATCTCCTCCCTCATCTCTGTCTACCACCCTCCCGCACCTCTCCGTCTCAGCTACGGACATCAAACTACAGACTAACAATCATCTGAGAAACCAGACCTCCCATGCCCATCTTCATAGATTTTGCACGTGCTGCACCCAGATGTCTCTGTAACATCCAACCACGTACACCATCAGGCAAATCCCATCCTTCGCAATTTAAGAGTGTCCTGAAAACACATCTTCTCATGCAGGCCAACCAAAACCACTAAATTGTTAACCCCCACCTTCTATCACAACACATTTGACACCCCTACACTAGTGGCACTCACAGGCACTTACTGTTATATAGATTTATCAGTCATGGAGGCAGGTTCACCAAATTTTTTATGTAAACCACCCCATCATTATAAAGCATGTGCTGGCCATAGTAAATTTTCATCACTTCTCTCCCCTTTGTTTCCCCCAGCACCCTCTTAGATTGTAAGCTCTTGCGAGCAGGCCCGTCGACACCTTGTGACTCACGCACCTGTAAGTACTTCACTGTGTAAATGTCTGTCTTTTTGTACTGTAATTATACCCTCTACATTGTAAAGTGTGCAGCGAAATATTTGTTGGCGCTATTATTAAATACAGTGATTATTATTATTATAATTATATAAAGCATGACCCGTACTCAATCCTTCTCCACAGAACAATATACCAATCTGCTCAGCACTTTCTGCCCTATTATCAGCTACCAGCAGACCTGATAACATTTTCTTTTAAATACATTTTTATTGAAGTTTTATACACCACAATAGCAGCAAGAGGGAAAATTATGCATATTGTCATATAACTCACTGATTATTTTAGAAAAAAGATTATATAACAGACATCATAATGGCAGCAAATATTTTCTCTATATGCCATACATTTTGCATAAAACAAAACAAATATAATAACACTTGCAATAATTAAAGAGAACCCATTGGATGATTTATGCTAACCTGAGAGCAGGATATGATAGAGGAAGCTAAGCACTATGACATACAGGGTTATACGATTTGGAATAGGATTTTTGAATAAAAAGCAGGACAGCTGAAAATGAAACTACTGCTAACCCCATCCACATGAAGTGATTGAAACTTTGCACTGTACACACACTGAGAGCAGAGAAAATCCTGACTGGACTCATTAGGAAACAGTGAAAGTCCTGCTTACTGCACCCACATTCAGTGCTCGACAGCTTTTTCTGCATTAGTGTTTATAGAGCAAACCGTCAATCACTGTGGGCGGCATCAGCAGTAGTTTCAGTTTTGTTTGTCTCCGCTTTTTATTCAGAAATCCTGCTCTAAACTCTATAAACCTATAAATCACAAGGCACTAAAATCCTATCCCCCGTTTCTCTCCCACTACCACATCAAGGGGGCGAAACCTACCGTTGATAGCAGTCTAGCAAGCTTGCCCCGGGCCCTAGCGCTTTAGGTGCCGTGCCCGGGCAGCTGCTACCGCATCCGCCTATCCCGGCGGGTAATGCCGCTCCTGGCCCGCCGCAGTGAATATAACCAGTTTCCCTGTGCGGGTTGCAGAGCTGCGGGGCTCGGCGCGATCCGCCTCTTGAACGCCCGGGCCCTCCCGACCCGAGCGTTCCTGAGCTGCACTGAGGCAGGAGTTAGGATAGCGAAGCGCCTGTGCCGGGGCTCTGCTACACTTCGCCCATGGCCGGCTCTCTGTGATCACCTGGTGCGGCGCAGTGACGTCACATCACCTACTCACCTGCTCTTAGCAGAGAGGCTGCGCGCCGCCCATCCGGGAGGGAGCCTGTGGACCGAGGTAAGTAACTGATTCTTATTTTAACAAAAACAAAGGGATGATGCGGCGCCGCCTGGAAGGCGAAGCAAATCACATCCGGACTCGATAATGCTATGATAGGAAAATCTTTAATAAATACTGAATAGTACAGCATTACTCAAGTGTGCTAAAAGTCCGGATGCAACCCTTCTACGGTCTATTCGAGCCGGAGGGCTACATGTGATCACAGTAATATAAAAATGGGAGAGTCCCCAGTTACAAACATTCTTTAGCCATAAACATCACAGATGGGTATTACATCAAGTATCCTGTGTGGATTTTAACCATTTAGAGGAATCACAAGAAGTTAGGAGTTTAGTGTTATTGTTATTGTTATGTTGTTGGTGTATGATAGTATATGTTCACATCAGCACAAACATTGCCTACACCAATATACTACCGACTAATAATGAAAAGAATTCTGTATCAGTAATAAAAAACCCTTTGGAATCTATTATCTAAGTTTCAGATCCAAAAAGCCTCTCTATGTCTCACCTTCTTGGTCCAGTTCCCTCCCTATATGGTTTTTCCACCTGTTTCAACTTGCATAAAAAAAAACAAATCCACACAATTTCCATCATGAAGCTCGATGAAATGTCCTGGCTATACCGATAATTTCTGATTTTTTGATGTTGTATAGGTGTTTCCGCTATCCTTGTTTTTAGTTTTCTTTGTGTGCTTCCAATATATTTTTTATTATACATATGGGAGCATTCTCTTCTATACACAACAAGTGACTATCACAGTTTAAGAAAAGAAGAATAATACAGTTCATTCTTATATGTGTCACTAAAAAACATTGAAGTTTTCATAGTTTTAATAACATAAATTTGCACCGTGTACCGCCACAAGGGAAAAAACCCCTTAGAGAAAGCCAGTGGAATGCGGATTATCATTTGAGAGCACAGGTAGAAATGTGGGATTTTTTAGAGTGTTACATCGTTGGGAATACACGATGGAGCCTATCAACCAAAGATATTTTCCTAAATTGGGTCTTGACGCAAAATATTTAAATTTTTGTAGAACAAGAGGAATGAGAAGTTTTTGCGCACAAGAATGAGAAATTACAAAAAAAAATCACAACAGCAAAAAAAAACGGGGAGACACAGAGGGAAGAAGAATAGGAGGAACAACAGACAAAAAGAATGGTGAAGAAAATATGTTCAATAAAAACGGACATAACCGGAGAACGGGTAGATGACTTGCAGGTGGTTGTATTCACACCCCACCCTACATACCTGCAGCACAAATGGAAGTATCTCGAGTTGGGACTAAATTTTTTGCACCTCCACTAATTTATGAGAATATTAATAAGCACAGTACTTGAATTCAAAAAAATTGTCGAGAAAGTAACCTTGAAAAAAAAGCATTATTTTTCGGATTCTATAGTAATGAGAATGAAAAATTGCCAGAAAAAGTAATGAATAAAATAGTTTATAGAACTAGAATTTTCAGGAACAGTTAACATTAAAAAATCTACAGAGCAAAACCAAGAAGGGTGGAAACACAAAATAGTCCAGATAATAAGGATGATGATAAAAATAAATCCATAATATGCCTAATCCAGCATTATTACCCGCTCAAAACAAGGTCACCCGCACTGGATAGCTATCCAAAAATAAGTAAAAAGATCTTACAGCATTACAACAAAAGATAAAAAGACGAAGAGAAAAAAAAATAAAACAATAAAAATGATAGAGCAAACAATTTAACATTGGAGTCAAATAAAAGCTTTAAAAAGAGTAAAAAAGAACAAAAAATAAGTTATAAAAAAAATCAGACAGGGGGAACCACGTAGTAACTGGATCTCAAATTTTGGTACATCAAACAAGTACTGAATCTAACTTGGAAGACAAAAATACCTACCCTGAAAGTTACAAACAAATCCAACAGAAATTTTTCCAAAAGAACTAGATAAATTGTTAACATGAAGGTTTAGTCCCTTAGGTTTACTATAACCAGACAAAGAGAAGTGGTTTGGGGTGGCAAAATATCTCAGAGTCACAGACCCGTTAACGACCCATTATTTATGGCGTACCTAAGGTACATAAAAAGTACCTTCCCCCAGTATAAGACCTATTATTTCAAGTAATGGCTCTCTTAAAGACGACCTCAGTAACTGGCCTAGATATCCAATTGGCATCCTATAGTCCAGAGAATACCTGGGCTATAAAAAAGACACTAAGTCATGCTACAAGTCCTGACCATATACAATGGAAGCGACAATCAACTTGGCTATGTATGCGAATTTTAGAAATCCAATATTCATGTTTACCACATGACATACCATAGCAGCAGTTGGATTTTTCCTACAACCATTTTAGTTCATATGAAACCTTCCACTTCAAGGATTCATTATGCTTACTGTAGAATAACCTTCTTAAAACATAAATTCTTTACATTCACAATGACAAGTATTAATCTGCAGTTGTTATGAGCCCCTATCTGTAGTAAATCCTCCCCCTCTCTTGCCAACATTTTGATGGCATGGTGGGCAACACCAATGTCATCTATAACAATGTATAAACCTTCCTAAACAGTATTTTGTGTATGGGCCTCTACATCGACGACCTCCTTATTAAATGGGGTCGCGATGTAAGCGCTCCATACATTCCTTTCATTGGAATATAATAATTCCAATTTCGTACAAACTGAAGTTCACGTGAAATTGGAATAGGGAAAGTGTGGCGTTATTTTGATCTCTTCCTTAGAGGGATGATAAGTCTGGACGCATAATTACGGTTTCTCTATACAAAAAACCCAAATGCTGGTAACTCCTATATTTAAAAGCAGACACCTGCCACTCTTCACATAATACAGTGGCAGCAATCCCATATGGCGAGTACATCAGGGCCAAAAGATCCTGTACTAAGGAAAAGATTAAATCTATGAGAAAATAATATATCAAAGATTAATGATATATGGGATACAAAGAAAATATTTGAGAAGCAAAAGAAAGAAAATAAAAACTAAATTCTCAACAAGAGTTTAATATCCCAAAATATAGATATTCATAGCCCAAGAAACAAACAAATCGTTAGTTTTTTTCCACCAATACAGTAAAAACTTTAAGGAAATTAATTGCCTTGTTCTACAAAAAATTTAAATATTTTGCGTCAAGACCCAATTTAGAAAAATCTTGGAAGATGGCAACCATGTGTATACCCAAACTATGTGGAAACACTCTAAAATCCATCATTTCTCACCAGTGTCTCATAACTGATAATCCGCAACCACCTGCTTCGTGCTAAGGGTTTTTTCCCTTGTGGCGGTACAACGTGCAATTAAATGTAATAAAACTATGAAAACTTCAGTTTTTAAGTGACACATCAAAAGAAATAAAGTATAATATACTTCATTTTCTTAAACTGTGAAAGTCACCATGTTGTGTATACAATAAATGCACCTAATGTACTAAAAAATATATTTGAGACACCACAATAAAACTAAAAACCAAGAATAGCGTAACACCTATACAACATTCAAAAAAATCAGAAATTATCGGTATCGCCTATACATTTCATGCGAGCATCATGATGAAATTGTGGCTGGATTTTGTTTTTTATGCAATTGAACAGGTGTAAAAACCATATAGATGGAGGGAACTTGACAACCGTAAAGGTGAGACATTAGAAGGCTTTGATCCAAACTTAGATAGCTAGGTAAAGTTCCCCAAGGGTTTTTAATGTAACAGAAGCAGACTTACTTTACTCTGTTACAAATGTTAGTCCACTAGTATATTGTGTTTAGTCACATGTTTGTGCTTGATGTATACATTATTTCTACTCTTGTGATTCCTGCTAAATGGTTAAAATCCACAGGATATGTTGTAATACCCACTGTGATGTTTATAGGCTAAAGTGAATGATTTACTGGGACTCCCCATTTTTATATTACGTGAGATCAAGAGCCACCGGCTCGAAACGCGTCCCCGGAAGTGATATTGCTTCCCTAGCCAGGCGCCGCCTTTCCATCCCTTGATTTTGTTTGTGTTGCCGCCAGAGCCGCGGATGTTATCAAGAATGCAGTGAAGCAGGAGATCTTCACGCTGCAACATAGAAATAATGCTGTGAGTTTGAACAGCAGGTGAGCCCTACATAATGTTCCTCTTTTTGATCTCATTATTTTACCTGCCCCTAAGCCTACCTATATACCCCCTAAGCCTGCCTATATACCTGCTAAGCCTGCCTATAAAGTGCCCCCTAACCTTGCCTATATACCCGCTAAGCCTGCCTATATATGCCTAAGCCTGCCTATATACGCCCAAGCCTGCCTATATACGCCAAAGCCTGCCTATATACGCCAAAGCCTGCCTATATACGCCAAAGCCTGCCTATATAAGCCCAAGCCTGCCTATATACCCCACTAAGCCTGCCTATAATACTCCAATGCCTGCCTATATATCCAAAGCCTGCCTATACATCCCTAAAGCCTCCTATATTGCCCCCTAAGCCTGCCGTATATACGCCAAAAGCCTGCCTATATACCCCTAAGCCTGCCGTATATAGCCCAAGCCCTGCTCTAAATACCCAAAATCCTGCCTATAAAAGCCGCCTAAGCCTGCCTATAAGAACCCCTAAACCGCCTATAGGTACCCCCCTAAGCCCTGCCTATATACCCCAAGCCTGCCTTATAATAACTCCCAAAGCCTGCCTATAAACGCCCAATGGCCCCCTGCCTATATAAGCCCAATCCTGCTATGTTAAGCCAAGCCTGCCTGGTATACCCCTAATCCTTCCTGTATACCCCCTAAGCCTGCCTACATACCCCCAGACTCTCTACATAGCCCCCAAGCCTGCCTCACATAGCCCCCCACCTGCCTAAAAAGCCCCCAGCCTGCCCTATATACCCCCCGCCGCAGCAAAGCCCCTCAGCCTGCTATGATTCCCCGCCAGCCTGCTATATATTTACAGCCTCCCCCCAAGGCCTGCCAACATATCCCCCCCAAGCCTGCCTATATATAGCCCCCTAAAGCCTGCCTATATACTCTGCCAGCCTGAAATAGCCTATATGCCCCCGTGAAGCCTGTCGATCCTATAAAGCCCGGTTGTGGGGTGGATTGGTCTACAGCCACCGAAGCTAGTCAACTTATATAAGCCCCCAAAGCCTGCCTGTCTACATATGGTGGGCCCCTTTACTACCTAAACCCCTAACTATATGGCCCATATAGACACCTAACCCTGTCTACCGTATGGCTCGTCTATAAGCTACCTAAACCTGCTGCCTATATATGGGACTCTATTGTTCCTACCTAAAACTGGACCGAATGCAGAACAAAAGGGAAAGTCAACGACTCATCAGAGAAACGTCACGTGTGAGTCGCAAGATGTAACTGTGCTATAATCACTTATGTCTGCAGGTCCAGTGTACACTGGTATATACCACTATATGGTCACTGTATGCAGGTAATATACAGTCTGTAAGAGTCCTGTGAACACGGAGTGTCTACCACTGATATGTGTCACTGTATGGATGGTAATATCCAGTCTGCAAGCGCCTGTGTACACTGGTGTCTACCACTGATATGCTACACTGTAATTGTGGTATTATACAGTCCTGCAGCCTGTGGTACACTGGTGGTCTAACCACTAAAGTGGGTCACTGTATTGTGGTAATATACATGTCTGCCATAGCTGTTGTACACGTTGATGTCGCTACCACTATATGTCACTGTATTGAGGGTAATATACAGTGCAGGGAGCCTGTGTACACTGGTGGTTTACCACAATACGGTCACTGTATGGAGTAAAACAGTCTGCAGAGCCTGTGTAACACTAGTATATACAACTATATGGTCACCTATGGTGGTACTATTTGGTCTTTGTGTACTTGATCAGTAATATTGTAAGGGGTATTATTCAGTCACATTGTGGTCATATTTCGGCTGTTAAACATGTCCATATGTAATAAGTGTTATTGGTAATGTTTGTACTTGGTAATAGTTTGAATTTGATTTTGGTATCATTATGATAGTGATATGTATGGTGAGGTATTTCTCCATTGTATCTTATCTACATTATTAACAGCATGTCCTGGTAAATGTTCGTGGTCAGGGAGGTGGGCGAGGGGGCGGGGGCCCCATTTAAAATTTGCTTTGGGGCCCTGGCTTCTCTAGTTACGCCCCTGATCCCATCCTACTCTCACATAGGGCAGCAAAAACCACCTGACAGGTTCCCTTTAAGTAATAAACTGGTGAACATATTTCCAGATAAACAGAAACTAAAACAGGGGAAAAGATGGACTGAGGAAGAAAAGGTAGGGTGACAGATGAATGGCGGGTTGTTCTCAAAGGTGACTGCATTGTATAGTAATCCTAGTGTGTATAAACTTTTGACTTTCCAGAAAGTAATAAAAATGCCTTAAAAAATTATCTCATTATTCTGGCATTTGGGAAATATAAATAATTTTGGTAATCATAATTGACCTAAAACGGGTAAGGTTTATTCTGATTTCATGTCAGACAGTGAAAATAAAACATGCATATGTGTCTTTTTATATAGTGTATGTAAACATCCGGTTTCAACTGCACAACTGAAATTTTATGTAAACTATTGCAACCAAAATACTGGCCCTTTCGGCTATCACGAAACTGAAAGGTTAATACATACAGTATTTCAAAATAATGAGTACACCCCTCCCATTTTTGTATATATTGTATTAAATATTTTCATGGAACCTTACTGAAGATAGGACACTTGTACACAATACATTGTACTGATACAATGTAAAGTAGTCCGTGTACAGCTTGTATAACAGTGTAAATTTGGTGTGCCCTCAAAATAACTCAACACACAGCCATCAATATCTAAACCACTGGAAACAAAAGTGAGAACATCCCTAAGTGAAAATAGACAACTTGTGCCCATAGTGTCAATATTTTGTCTGGTCACCATTATTTTCCAGCACTGCCTGAATTCTCTTAGGCATGGAGTTCACTAGAGCTTCATAGGTTGCAGCCACTGGAATTTTCTTCTACTCCTCCATGACAACTACACAGAGCTGGTGGTTGTAAGAGACCTCCACCTTCCATTTGAGGATGCCCCACAGATGCTCAATAGGATTTAGGTCTGGAGACATGCTTGGCCAGTCCAGCACCCTTATTTTCTTTAGCAAGGCAGTGGTCATTTAGGAAGTGTGTTTGGGGTCGTTTCATCTTGGAATATTGCTCTGCAGTCCAGTTTACGAAGTGGGGCATCATGCTATTCTTCAGTATGTCACAGTACACAATTGGCATTCATGGTTCCCTTAACGAATTGTAGCTCCCCACAGCTGGCAGAATTCATACAGTCTCGAACCATGACACTCCCACCACCATGCTTAACTGTAGGCAAGACACACATCTCTATATTTTCCTCACCTGGTTGCCACCACATATGTTTGACACCATTTGAACCAAATAAGTTTATCTTGGTCTCATCAGATCACAGGACATGGTTCCAGTAATCTATGTTCTTAGTCTGATTGTCTCCAGCAAATTGTTTAGCTGGCTTTCTTGTGCATCATGCTCAGAAGAGGTTTCTTTCTGGGATGACAACCATGCAAACCAATTTGATGCAGTGTGCAGCGTTTGACTTGAGCACTGACAGGCTGTTCCCTCCCCCCAGCCTTCTAACCTCTGCAGCAATGCTGGCAGCACTCATACGTCTATTTTGAAAATACAATCTCTGGATATGATGCTGAGGACGTAAGCTCAACCTCTTTGGTCCACCATGGCAAGCCCTGTTCTGAGTGGAACGTGTTTTGTAAAAATGCTGTATGTTAGCCACTGTGCTGCAGCTCAGTTTTAGGGTGTTGGCAATCTTCTCATAGCCTAAGCCATCTTTATGTAGAGCAACAATTATTTTTTTTCAGATCCTCAGACAGCTCTTTGTCATGAGTTGCCATATGGAACTTCCAGTGATCAGTATGAGAGAGTGCGAGAGCGATAAAACCAAATGTAATACAAATGCTCCTCTTTCACACCTTGAGACCATGTAACACCAACGAGTCACATAACACCATGGAGAGAAAAGGGCAACTTGGGCACAATTTGTCCATTTTCACTTAGTGGTGTAGTCACTTTTGTTGCCAGCAGTTTAGACATTGATGTCTGTGTGCGGAGTTATTTTGAGGATGCACCAAATTTACACTGTTATAGAAGATGTACAATGATTACCTTAAAGTGTATCAAAGAGTCATATCTTCAGTGTTGTACCATGAGAAGATATAATACAATAGTAACAAAAATATGAGGGGTGTACTCAATTTTGTAAGATACTGTAAAGACAGAAAAAGTAAATAAATAGTCATGCAATCCATTAGTTAATGTTAACTATTGAAGTAAACAATGTCAAACCTCTTTGCTTTTTGCCACTTCAGCAATGGCAGCAGTCCTTTGTTTTTCAAACTCATCATTCTCACCAACAGTTTTGGTGGCACTAGGAGCCTGCAGTGTTTTTCGGCTATCAAGCTCTCTGCTGTCAACTGAAGTAACTGATGCACAACGCTGATGAGAAAAATAAAAGGTGATTATCAGTGGTCAGGATTTATTCAGTGAACTAGTACTAGCATTATAGAGTTTGTGATATAAATTAATGTCTATACACAGCAATGTAGGATTTGAATACATATAAACATATAAATACATATTGGTGTTCTCTATAAATGTAATGTTAAAATCTGTGAATTTTGTAACACTTCTTTTTAGACAAAGTGATCAGTTGGTACTGTTTTAGTGTGGGCTATGGATAGAAAATTCCCGGTTTATATGAAAAGCATTTTAAGCTACAGTCAATATGATTCAGCACTCCTTTTTCCCTTTTCTTTCCCAGCGGTGCTAATTAAATTTGAATGTCCATGTATAATACAATTCAGTGGTCTCACAAAATTGTATTATTTGGACAAAATTCTTTTATTATTCAATTATTTTGCAAACACGTGAAAACATCCACATTGCATGATCAATATTTTACTAGATATCTTAGATCCATCCAGACATTTTGGTCCTTGATAGAGACCTTTATCAATATGGTTATCAATCTGAAATGGAGTAAAAGTGATACCCGACAGCATTCTCTTGTAATGTCAACCTTTTTTGCTTAGTCCTATAACTTATAACACTGTTGATAACTTATGTTATTTGTGGTGTTTTTAAAAAACACTCTATTTATTTTAAATGCATGATATGTCAGACCTGACAGAGTTTCAAGGGGGAATGATTGTTGGTGCATACCTGGAAGGAGCATATTTGATCTAAGCTGTCCTTTTGATCATATCTCAATATGCAAATTGGTAGTCTAAAACTACAACTGTACTCCAAACTCAGAAAGAAGGGTCCTCAGTGGAAGGATGATTTGTCCAATAAGTAGATAAGTAAAAACCATTGCAATCCTTTTTGCATTATCATATTAACAGGTAGTTTTATTCACAGGAGGTGAAATAGACACAAGTGCTGCTATCCAAATGGTGTTGTGCATCCCATGAGTTATCTCACAAAAGTAAAAAATAAAGTACATGATGTTTTGGCTCAACATGAGCCTTACTCAGTATAAGGGTATGTCCCCACGGCACGGGTTTTCAGACGGTTTTTCAGATGGTTTGCGGTTTTGCAGACCGTCTGAAAAACCGTCCGCAAACGAGCACAATGGTCTCCTATGGAAAACCCGTGCAGCGCTCCCCAGTGTTTTCCGTCTGGCAGGTTTTTCCGCCCGGTTTTCGGACGGAATATGTGCAAGTGAATATGAAGGGGGAGGGCTTTTCTCCGCTCATCGCGACCAAAAACCGCCCCCCCCTCCCCGCGGCTGTGTGCACGGCACAAAACCCGGACAAATACCTGTTGGATAAACCGACCAGTATTTGTCCTCTGCCGTGGGGACGCGCCCTAAGCCCTCGTTCACACGGCTTATTTGGGCGCGGATTGGAGCCGTACTGCGCTCCATATTTGCGCTGCAGTACGGCTCCAATCCGTCCCAGTAACTATGGTAATCCACAGTTCTCATAGAGAACCTAGGGATTCCGTCTCTCCTCCCCATTTCGGCAAATCCCCCGGGGGAGGAAAAAAGGACATATATTATTTACGGGTGTACGCGCTGTAGATAAGACGTCTATGGGGCTGGCGAGAAGCCCGGCCCCCCCCGCCCCCGCTGCACGGCTGCCCGGGTAATTTCGGGGAAATCTCCCCCCCCCAATTACCCGGGAATAAGCCTGTGAACGGGGGCCTAAACTGAAAAAAAAACAACAAAAAAATACCATTAGAAAAAGTTAAACATTGGGCGTTTCAATTGTTAAAAAGTCTAAACCAAAATTCCAATGATAAGCAAAAAAAAAAAAATTAATAGGCTAGTATAATACATCAAAGTTTAGATTATTTAAGTTGTGTTTGATATTTAATAAGGTTATCAACTACTTTTTACCAGGATCTCTGTATATTTTCCTTATTTTGTACACTATGATAACTGTATTTTACGTTTGCAGTGCAAGTAGTAGAAAGAGGGCACCAAGACACCTTTCCCTGCAGCAACAATCAGGGCCCCCTTTGGAACTCTTGCAGGCCTGATATTTTATGCCATTATGCTTGCCTTTATCAGTGGAGCAACCACTAGGTGCACATTCAAATGGGGAATAAATGGAGAGATGATCACTTTTATTTAAGTTCTGAAAACACCTAAAAAAAATTTGGGCCCGTTTTTAAAAATAAAAAAAAAAAAGACACGTGTCTGGCAAGTTCAATTGCGGGGAAAGATATTGGAATAAACAGGAGAGTTATAGTATGGGCAACTTTAAAACTTTGTTTCTCCCTATTGCTTTGGAGAAAGATGAGAAACCCATCAAGACACAAGCCAAGCTGCTCTAAAAAGGAAAAGAAATCCCTCCTAAACCTGATTTACAACCAACCTAGTAGCCTGCGTGTTTTACAGTTTTGTTTTTTTAAAAACCCTAAAATTACTTTGCGGTTTTTGAGCCTAACCCTATTTTCTATTCCTTCCTACAGATTACAGGTTGCCATGCTGGCAGGTGATGTAAAAAACATTTTTGCTGGTTAAGCAAAGGTTTTTAAAATGGCCAAAAAAAGGGTGTTCAAGCAAAACTGAAATGCAGGCCCTGTAATAGGCACAACACAGAATCAGATTAACTGACAGTGTTCCTTTAAAACCCCATAGTGACCACTACAAGTCAACCTCAGAGAACGGGTAGATGGCCACATTTGTGCAGCTCTCCCCCAATCATGTCTATGGGAGTTTCAAATATAGCTTTAGACTTTTGGCATATTTAAACTCCAAAGACAGAAATTGGGGGGAGCTGCACAAGTATGGCCCCTCTCCCGTTCCAAAGGTGGTTCGTAATGGCTATGAGCACCTCAAGAGGATTTTGTGAATGGCAAAATCCCTTTAACCCTTAAACGACCCGCCCCCCCGTCTTTTGCTTTTGGGGATTTCAGGGCTTCGTCTGCCGACGTCTTTTGGGCCCGCTGCAGACATCAGAGTTTGGGGGCTCCGGGCGGGGCCCGCAAGGCTAGAATGGGGCTGGGAATACACACCCTGATCCCCCACAGGGCTGCAAAGCCCGGGCGGGGGAACCCAGCAGGGAAACCTCCGCCCCCGGTTCTTTAACCCTTTTATTGCCGCAGTTTGCACCCACAGCTAATCAAAAAAGGGTTTTCCCCGCTTTGTCGGGTGATTCAGAACGTCCCGGTGGCCCCAACAGAGCCCGGGGGGAAAAAGGCTGCACAATCAGCTCTGGGGACCTGATAGCCCCAGGGCTGTCTGGTAACAAGCCCGTGATCAAGGCAGACTGTTGGGTTCCCGATCACTGCCCGTTTTTAGGCTGACACAGATTATAATGTATTAATATTGAATATGTTTAATAAGTTTAACAAAAAAAAAGTAAAAAAAAAAAAACAGTTCTCCCTTCATGGGATTTAAAAAAAAAAAAAAGGAAAAAACATAAAAAGTGTAAAAAAAATAAAGAAATATATAAAATAAAAATAAATATTTAATAAAAAAATAATTGGTGCATCCCATTACACAAAAAAAAAAAAAACCTTGCACATATTTAGGTATCCACACGACCGTAATAACCTGTAGGATTAATCTAACAAGTTATTAATTGTGAAATGTGAATGGTGTAAAAATGCAAAAATTTAAAAAAAAATTGAAAAAAATAAAAAAAATTCTGCAATTATTTATAAGTGAATTTAAAATATTCCCCCATGAAATACAACTTTTCTCAAATAAAATGAGGCCTCATGCAACTGCGTCATTGAAAAAATAAAAAAGTTACAAATGCTGAAACGCAAGGAGGCAAAAACTAAAAAAATTTTCTGGTCATTAACTACTTTTCAGGCGTTCGGCTTAAGGGTTAAAACATGTTTAGTGTCAGTCACTAAAGGATCTTTTTCTGTTCATGCAATGACAGAAAAAACCTAGCATGGATTGAAGCTGTGTAATGAGTGCTGGGATCAGACAAATCTCTGATTCTTGATGTTAAACCCATTAGATACTAGAGTCACTAGTAGTCATGGGATCTAAGTAGCTTTTCAAGGAGGGGGCATGCTCTTAAAAAAAAACTTTCCACATTCTGCTGAGGATTTCCTCCAGTCAGAGGCCAAAATAAAGGGCCCCCCGGTTTCACCCATGTTTGTACCTATGCAGCTAAAAATCGGATTTTAAAAGTTTCTTTTGGTACTAAAAACAGTATAAGGCTTGGTTGACATCTGTGTTGGAGGTGAAAATGAATACAGAAGGATTGAATCCACAATGGACACCATGGCATAAACCCTTTGTAATCAATAGGGTCCATTGGGTTTGCACTGTGGTGTCCTTTGTTTAGACAGAAAAAATAGTGCAGCATTCCCAACGTAACCTCTGACGCATATGTGAACAAAGCCTAAAAAGGTTAAAGTATAATGGAAAAAAAAAAAAATCTCTAACCAAACAATAAATCAATTACAGACAATTCCTCTATAAAATCATTTTAAATATGTACTTTTTTTCCCAAAAACCTGAAGTTTCGAAAAAAAAATAAAAAGTTATAGTTCTTGGAATATGACGATGAAAAGGACAAAGGACAAAAATAGGCTGGTCACTAAGGGGTTAATAGTTCCACTGCATTTGCCATAAATGGTAAACAATCCATTGACTCCTGTCTGGCGTGTTGTTTCCTACACAAAAAACTCAGCTGCATGATGGACTCATCTGCTTAATTTTGAGAAAACAACTTGAACTAAATTGGAAAGCCGTTTAAATTTTTATATGTTGGATTCCAAATCAAACAAAAAGCAGATCAGCAATACTTCTCCATTATACAAATGAGAGCAATGTTACCTGTCCAAAAGGCACGAATGGTGGAGGACCTCCTTCAGTTCCAATATTACTTCGACTGTGCTTTGATAAACTCTGTCAAAATAAAGATGGTGAAAAACAATGAAGCAAAAATATATTGGTTGTTATTGCTCTAGTGCTCAGCCACAAGCAAATCAAACATTTCTGAAATAGCTTTTATACATTTTCTAGACACCCGAGTATTGTATTATCATTAAAATTAGTTATCACTGAATTGGGTTTTAGAAAAAGACCTGAATGGTGCAAGAACGGACTGAGGGGGAAACCCTTCCACCCATGCTAATAGTCAACTATATCGGAAACCTGCATGGTTAAATAAGAAATATGACTGCAGCAGATGCCCCGGGGGGCAGAAGTAGGGGCTAAAAAATATTCTTTAAAAAAAAAAACACACATATATGATGACACTTTCATACAAAGGAAAAATATCACGAACAGCTCGTAATAAAAGTTTCAATTTGTGCCCCCAAAATAACAACACACCCATCAAAGTTAAAAAGCTGGAAACAAAGTGAGTACCCCATAACAAAAATGGCAAATTGTACCCCAAAAAGGGCCAAATTTTTGTGGCCCCCATTAATTCCCGCACTGCCTTTTAAATCTTTTTGGGCATGGATTTCACTAGGCTTCACAGGGTTTCACCACTGGGAACCACTTCCACTCCTCCTACAACATTAGAGATGGTGGATGTTTTGAGACCTTGCACTCCCCTAAACCCCTTCCCTTTGAGGATGCCCCCAAAGATGCTCAATGATCAGGTTGGGGGACAGCTTTCCAGTCCAGCATTTTTACCCTATTTTTTTTTAGCAAGGGAGTATCATTTGGGGTGTGATTGGGGTAATTTTCATGTTAGAATAGTGCCCTGCAGCCCAGTTTGTGAAGTGAGAGGATCATGTGATGCTGCAGTATGTCACAGTACACAATTGACAGTCACTCAAGCAGCCCCAAAACCCTGACACCAAAACCCCCCAAACTTTAAAGGGGAAACGTTGCCAATTTTTTTTTTTTTATTATTAAATCAAACCCCGTTCCCCTATTCTTTTTTTTCTTTGCCGTTTTTTATTTTTGATTGTAGATTTCTCAATTCAGTGTTTAATATGATTGTTGGGGGCACAAAATTCTTGCCTGTACTGCTTTAACAGCATCAGAGGATGCTTACAGCAGCTTCATGCAAATAGGAGCCTTAATACTGCCAGTCCCCTTGGCTTTTAAAAAAATTTGTTGGGCTTCTCTGGACCCCGGGAAGAAGTAGTGTGCAGGAAGGGGGAGAGGGTGAACTGTGGCTATCTCCTATTGTGACTGATGGATCCTATGTTATCTATACACATTGGTGTCTCCTTTCAGTTTGACCCTGCTTGCACTGATAATGCGGAGACTACTGAAAATCTTTCTCTCTACAGAAGAGGAATTGTCAGACTATGCTTAGTGGCCAAAGTGAAAAAAAAAAATATTGAAAGTGATATGGAAAAAAAAAAAAACATGTGTTTAATATAAAAACGTTTGTTAAACAATAAGTCATTTTTTTATGACACATTCCCTTTAACTATAGGCAAGACACAATTGTCTTTGTATACCTCAATTGGTTGCCGCCACACACGCTTGACACCACCTGAACCAAATAAGTTTGTCAAAGGCCTCGTTCACACGGCTTATTTTGCCGCGGATTGGCGCTGTACTCCGCGCTGGATTTGCGCTGCAGTACGGCGCCAATCCGTCGGAGTCATTAAGGTAATCCACTGCTCTCATAGAGAACAGTGGAATCCGTCGCTCCTACCGGTTCGGCGAATCCGCCGGGCGGGGAGAAAGTAACATGCACATTATCCAGGCGCAATACGCGCCGTGGATAATGCAAGTCTATGGGGCCGGGGAGCGGCGGCCCCGCCCCTTATTCACGGCAGATTTGTGAGCCGGATTGCACACACAAATCCGTCGGGAATAAGCCGTGTGAACACGGCCTTAGTCTCATCAGACCACAGGAGATGGTTCCAGTAATCCACGTCCTTAGTCTGCTTGTCTTCAGCAAACTGTCTGCGGGCTTACTCATGTATCATCTTTAGAAGAAGCTTTCTTCTGGGACTACAGCCATGCAGACCAATTTGATGCAGTGTGCGGCATATGGTCTGAGCAATGACAGGCTGACCACCCCTCCCTCACCTCTATAACCTCTGCATGTCTATTCTGAAAAGACAATCTCTGGATATGACGCTGGAACCTGTCTTGTTAAACCGCTGTATGGTCTTGGCCACCGTGCTGCAGCTCAGTTTCAGGCTGTTGGCAATCTTCTTATATCCTATGCCATCTTTATGTAGAGCACCAATTCTTTTTTTTTCAGATCCTTAGAGACTTCTTTGCCATGAGGTGCCCTGTTGAACTTTCAGTGACTGGTATCAGAGTGTAAGAGTGATAACACCAAATTTAACACAACTGCTCCCCATTCACATCTGAGACCTCGTAACACTAATGAGTCACATGACACCATGGAAGGAAAATGGCAAACTGGATACAGTTCGTCCATTTTCACTTAAGGGTGTACTCACTTTTATTTACACCAGTTTAGACATTAATGGCTGTGTGTTGAGTAAATTTGAAAACACACAAAATTTACACTATTAGGCCATGTCTTAACAGGATTTTGGTCAGATTTTTAAGCGGATTCAGTATTTAGAATCTGCAAACATTCGACTGTAACCAGTGCCCATGGACCACAATAGAAAATCTGAGCTGTAGTCTACAAAGCACAGATTTTCTGTGGGATTTCTAAACCACCGGTTTATAGAATCTGTTCTATAATCTGCTGTATTACAGTGGATTCTAGTACAGTTCTAAGTACAGGGCCAGTTGAATTCTGACCAGCGATTGTAAAATACTGTCGGATTTGCAATGCCAAATTACAATTGCCGTGTAGACATAGCCTTATACAAGCTATACACTAACTACTTTACATCATATCTTCAGTGTTGTCCCATGAAAAGGTTTCATATATTATCTACAAAAATGTAAGGGGTGTACTCACTTTTGTAAGATACTGTATATTTAACTGGATATATTGAGTTTTCTTGTGTGTTCATGTCTGTAGGCAAAAGGTGCCTGTGTATGTGCATGCATATGTATGAGTATGTGTTCTAGTTTGTGTAGTGTGCTTATATTTATGCATTTAGTAAATATACAAATGTATGTAAAATTATACATGACGTGTATATGTATATATTGGACTATGTTGTGAGTGCCAGTAATATAGTGAAATTGCATAGGTGTGTGCATGAATATAATGAGCATGGCAAATTTTTATATGTAGTGTACATGGTTAGTGTGTAAATGTGGTTAACAGGTGTGCTATTCTGTTTGTGCATTTGTTACTGT
The DNA here is from genome assembly GCA_025379985.1 of Phyllomedusa bahiana. Classification (NCBI taxonomy): domain Eukaryota; kingdom Metazoa; phylum Chordata; class Amphibia; order Anura; family Hylidae; genus Phyllomedusa; species Phyllomedusa bahiana. Next base: position 66,481 of record JAODAL010000622.1, on the reverse strand, counting down.
ATGTTTATATTAAGCACATGTATGTGCCTATTAGAAAAACTTAAGGCAGTTTTTGCTGTATTGCACAGTATTATCTTTGCATATCACATATTAAAATAAGTTGAAGACTTGGAGAAGTGCTTAATAATTTACCAAACATAATAAATGACTCTTGGGGAAAGTGGTCCATATTACTGAACACTGCTAAAACACAATTTTTTACTTTAAATACATCAGATAGTTAATATAATTAAGCTTTATTAAGATCTCTGTTTTTGATATTGTTCGTCAGACTCTTTTGATTTAGAATTAGGTCCGTCATATGTTCCATTACGGTGTCCATCATTATGACAAGCATAATAGTATTGCACTAATTTCTTATGAGCCTCTGACACAGACGTAAGCAGAGCTTTACAATGACAAGACCTAGATGGGTATTCCTATCACCATACACCCACAGGTATTGAGGGATATAAGGATGTCTCTCTGTTTACCTCTATAGGAGATCAGAACGCAGCAGAGCACATATACTTGGCTGTACATCTCCTATAGAAACAAATAAAAAGAGCCATGCATGCACAGACATCTCACTGTTCCTTGTGGCCAGCCGGCTGGAAGTATCATGATCACACACCTTTAATAGGTTGAAGTTCGGTGCATTCACTCTTTGTGCCTACGGCAGCATAACCTAAACATATGGCCTGACTGCAGGGTCTACTAAACTAAACATTTGTTATAAATGGCTGTAGGAGAGTACAATTTTAAAACATTGCTCCAGTGTGCAGCAGATTTCTACTTCCTGCTAGGGTCTGGTTCACATCTGGGTTGGAGGTTTCATTTGGAGACTTCATAGCAGATTCTATAAAAAAAAAAATTCCGCATAAAAAAGCCACAGCATGTTGCGCTATTTCTTCTGTTAAAGTGTCAGACACCTTGACAGAAATCGGTCAATGGGGGGTTCGTGGGAACCATTGGTCGTCATGAAAAGGATCAGGCTCTACCTCTACACAGCCTCTGAATGGAACCTCCAATGCAGTTGTCAAGGTTTTCTTAACATATTCATTAGCTTTAAACATGTAGATAAAAAATAAAGACTAGTACATTGTTCTGATTTTGCTCCTTTTCAGAGCTAGAGAAGTTATCAACTGTATGTGTACCCAAGCTTCCCTAGGTGACTGTCCATCTCTTTATACTTTCATTACTCCAGCTGCCCCATCCAACCATGGTGATGTCACTCCCTACTAGGAGCAATCTCTAGTACAGGAGCCTGTTTATTTATGTTAATGACAAACATTAAGGTTTTAAAGGTTCCTAGCCTCCTGTCTTACTGTATACATCCTTTTGTTAGAATTGTCTCTTTAACAGGCTTAGCTAGGAATAGCAGAGCCAATCACTGATGTAACCTAACCGGGGAGGGAGTCTGAAGTTTGCTGTTAACAGCAAGATCTGTGAAACAACATGGTGAGAACACCCCTTTAACTAAAAGGAAAGTGTTACAGTTGTCTGTCATCTTACAAATATGGTGGAGCTGCAGCTCAGTAACTTTTGCTACCAGCCTGCTGGCTGAATATGAACCGCTTTCATTCCTCTACCTCCTCTCTTCCCTGTTAACACACTCCTGCACACTTCTGAGATCCAAGGCAGACGTCATGGTCTGAAAATATTTATTTTCACAGCCAACAAATGTACAAACATTTGGAACCATGCATCATCAAAGATCACAGATTTAAAAAAAGGAAAAAAAAGAAAGGCACTGTAGACTGCAACAATTGGTCAACTATTTAGTTTAGAGAGCACACAGCTTCGTGGAGAACTAATAAATATGTATGAATATATCAAGAGTCAACATAGAGATCTCTCCCATGATCTATTTACACCAAGCATTGTATCCAGAATAAAGGGCGTCATCTTCGTCTTAAAGAAAAAAAAGGTTTCTACACACAGACAAGAGGATTATTTACTGTAAGGCTATGTCTACACAGCTTAAATTAAAATGCTGTTGGAAATCCGATGGCATTTTAACATCTTCGTACCGTGGGATTGCGCTATATAAGAAAGACAAAATAAGAAAGACAAAAAACCTTAAACTGTTCGTGCTCTTTAGCTGATTGAGTTTGAAATCCAGGGGCGTGTCTCTTCTCTCAGCAGGCGTGTCTCTCCTGCCAGGAGGCGTGTCTCCCCTCACTGAAGCTGTGACATCATCATTCTGTGTGAGGCAGCGGAAGCAGAAGGATGTCTGGAGAGAAGCACACTGCCCTCCCCTCCTCCCCTTCTGTTACCAGACAGGAGACTATGACTGTGGTATATGGAGGAATACACACTGACCTCCCCCCTCATCTCCCTCTGTTATCAAGCAGAAGACTGTAGTATATGGAGGGAACAGAGGATGTAACACTGTGTTATATGAGGAGATCTGTGACTTAAACAGTCAGTAATTAGTCAGATCATTCACCCTAGAGCTGGGAGAGTATACAGCCAGCAGCTCAGAGGCGAGTAAACACAGTGTGCAGGCAGCCAATCACAGCGCAGGGGCGTGTCCGGGGTGTTTCCCAACAGGCTGAATGAAATGTCAGCCAGCCAATCACAGTACAGGGGGCGTGGTCAGGGGCGGGATCCGACCGGGGTGTGTCGACTAGCCAATCACAGAAAAGGGGGCGTGTCTAGACTAGCATCATCAGAAACAGAATACAGATTTACAGAACAGCTCATATCTGCTAAACCAAGTGACTGAGGAAATGCAACCCAATTACAAAAGTGCTTATTTTTACTGTCCCCAAAATCTGAGACATGATCTTTGTAGCGAGAAAACCCCTATAAGCATATAATACAGAGGGGAAAAAACCAAACAAGCAAAATCAAGCTGGGCTCTAACAACAGATAAAATCCAAAGCACATTTTTCTTAAAAGCCCTGATTGTAAATCATTTAAATAATTGGCAAGTCCCCCCTTCTGGTTTGAGGCACATCTAAATGTATGGCATTAACTTTGCTACCGTCATAAATATTGTCACATTGTTCTAGTGCAGACATTTCTGCTGGATGAGATTGGTACATGTAACGTAATCATTTTCCAATACAAGTCTTTGAACAGCTTCAATACTGGCGTGTGCAACCGCAGAATCCAACACAGATTTCCAATGCACAGCTGCAAATACTGTATGAGTCATTACAGAACACATTTTGCAGATTATTTGAGTATCCAACTGATGAGACAAACCTATTCCGTAGAAATGACGGAAACAGCAAAATAAATTGCAGCTCGCAATTGACATATATTAAACTCAGGTGAAGTATTTCTGGTCATTTAGATGCAATATAAGAAGATCATATTGGAAATGTATTAGACAATAACAAATGCATTTTGAGATTTTAGATTTAGGATGGCTTCTCCTGTCGTCCTATATTAGCTACTGTCTCTCCTTGCTAGCTATGTGACATGCATGCAAAAACCTGACTGAATAGAGCCATAAACTGGCTGACTTAGACATTAGTTCTTTCAACTGCATTAAATGTATATTTATCTGTCCCTGCTAAGATAACACAAATCTAACATACGCACATAAAGAAAACCAACCTCACGCTATAGCCATCTTTTTTTTACTGAGTCTATTTATAATACATGTGGTAAGTATGACGTTCTTAAAATTTAATTTCAGATGTGATTTTCTTCATATTACACTTCCATTTAAACTAATGACAAGGCCCTTTAAAGGGAAAACAGCATCTATAAAACGGACAAAGTAATACTATGATTTAGTCTTTCCCATTACCCTTAGTAATTGGCCTCCAGAGAGCGGTTTCTAGTCGTTTTGTTACATATTTACTCTGTGGGAACAAATTTCTAAGCTCCTGATTTTTTTTTATTTTGACACACTAAGACATTTACTTTAAAATGTATGTGGGATACACTAACAAAATCAGCGGTGTTACCACAGAGCGAACCGAAGCTGGCGATTAACACAGGCCCTGGGGACCCAATTGGCATTCTGCCCCATAAGGGATTCCCAGTACTCTTACATATCTTGGGATCCCTGTTATGGTGTGCACATCATTGTTCCTATTATTCCCATACTGTGACATCACTTCTTACTTTTCATAATAGATACCATGTACTGTGGTATCACTCCTGCTCTGTGACATAACTAACTTCACTTTTGTAATTACCCCTGTGCTTTGACATTACTTTATTATTCCTGCACTGAGACATCACCACCTACTTTGACTTCACTGGGTTTGTTATACATTTGGTTAGATATGATTGTGTGCATTATCCAGGTTCAAGCCATCTGAATTCTGAAAACTGCAGATGCTCCATACTTACCGGATCCCTGTAGCAGTGGACAAATGTGTGTTCTGGAGTGCAAAGTGAGCATCAATTGGCTCCTTTTGGTCCAGGGCCCATTTTGTGGTCCCCTACTCCAATGAGGTCTGAAACTCACTGGAGCCTGCCATCTCAAAGAGCTGGTTTTCTCTCCAGTCTGTGAACCCACCCTAACAACATAAAGCTAAATACAAAAAAAAAAACTTTAATCTAGCTTACCGATAGAACGGAACCCTACACTATGAACATGGTTACTCGTCATGATGGACACTGGAGATAAACCTCAAGAGGTTACACACTGCTCCATAAACTCACGACTGTGTAGAACATGTATACTCTAGAAATGACAAATACTACCACAACATTTTGGGAGATGAGGCTTACATCTATCAATAGACTTACCTTATACCTGCTAGGGGGCTATAAGATGGGGCTTTATTCTTCCTCTGACTGTTTTAAACACACAGACCGGAATGCTAATCTATATAATAGTCTGCCTCATCATAAAATCTTTTTTTGGAACTCCACACACCAATCCAAATTTGTACTGCACAAACTGCATAATACCGAGGGTGCAAGAACCTGCTTTATGTCATAACACTGGAAGCCATAAAGGCTGTATTACAGATATGGTCACAAATAGGTCCCCGGTTCTTTTCTTTAATCTTAGTTAATTGTCCTTTCTCTTAAAGAGGTATTCTCATTTCATTGATTAGCTTTAAACATGTGGGTAAAGGGATTTAAAGACTATTACCAAATACATCTTCAGAGTTAGGAGCAGATCTTATCTCCTCTTTTTATACAAAAATCTTTCTAGATACCCGCCACCTGTCTGCTCTCTCTCTCTTTGAACTTACAGGCTGAAGAACTGGTTGGGATGATGGTTTACTCCCAGATCCAAGTGTATTTAAGAACAGTACCAATGAACCAAAAATGACCAGAAAAAAAAGGAATGGAATTCAACAGAGCCAAAAATGAGTCAGTCCAAACTCACTACCATGAATACTTCCAATAGAAAATGAAAACTTATTCATAGAAAAGTCCAAAATTTTAATAAGTAAAAAAAAAATACATTCACCTCAGAGAGCAGCGTTTCCACTCAAAGTGAGCCTTACTGCCAAAATCTGCCATGGCTGCTTGAGAAAGGCCCTCTTTGAGCCAAACCGTCGCTCCTTTAGGTACATGTATTTGTTTTTTTCTTATTAAAATTTTGGACTTTTATGGAGGTGCTGATACCAGGTTAAGGGTCTTCTATTGGAAGGATTCACTCCCTGCTGATTCCAATCTTGAAATATGGGAGCTCTTTTACATTACTGACTGACGAACTTTGATCCTTTAGAGCCCTGTAACCTTGTGCACTACAGTTTACAAACCTCAGGCAGTAATGTCACTGTAATAGGCTCAGTTAGGAAAAACAGAGCTGATATCTTAACCACTGCAATACAACTATTCACAGCCTAACCAGGAACTTAAGCTAGAAACAATATATGGTTTTTCACATCAAAAAACCTTTTTGAAAAAAAACGAGCATAAGTGCACACTGGTGTGGCAGCAACATACATACACATTCCAAAAACAGTTGCACACTATCAACTAAAGAAACTATCAAAGGGGACCTAGGAATTTTTTAAAAAGCATTTCTGCTATCTAGGATACATGAACATTTTTTGAGGTTCTTAGTTCACTTTTTTTTTTTTTGATGTGCAGAAACATATATTGTTTATAGCTTAAGTAAGGAGGAGTGGTTGCCTCCATTTTGTTTTTTTGCACTACACCCACCTTCACAGGCTTTTAAATCAATTCAGTGTACTTAGAAGCTGGTGCCTTCACTCCCTAAAGTATGGAGGTCTGAACAGGCCCTAGAGAGAGAAAAACGTCAGTGTAGGACCCACCTGCATTTGAGGTCCCGTTGAAGTTTCGGAGGTGTGCTTAAGCAGTTTTGATCAAAAATGTGAACCAAGAACCTCAAAAAATGTTTCATGTATCCTAGATAGCAGAAATGCTTTTTCAAAAATTCCTATGTCTCTTTTGATTGTTTCTTTAGTTGATAGTGTGCTACTGTTTTTGGAATGTGTAACCAGGAACTTAAAGCCTGGAGCTGGTAGTGGCTGTGTAAAAATAGCATGGTGAGACAACCCCTTTAAAGATGAACTGGACTGAATCATCTCTTTACAGGGAAGAGCACATTTTTATTAAAACATGGAATAGTTTTATTACATTGCTACCATCAAACATGAGGATTTTCAACCCATAACCGGTACCAGAACAACAACTTTTGGATAGAGGTGTTGGAGGTTCCCGCATCTTTCCTAGGTTAAACTGATCATATGCTCATACTACATAATGTATGCTTAAGAGAAAATAAGGGTTATAAAATGTTTTATTCATGTCTTTCCCTATAACTGATCTCCTCTTCCATGGAGTGGCATGCGGAAAAACGCACAGATTACAGTAGCAGAAAAGTGAATGTCACGCAGATGCTGCCTGAAAAAAAATCTCCTAAAGTCTGCACAGAATCTGACCTGTGGTAAAGATTTTAAATCCATACCGCGTTAGTTTATGCTGTGTAAGCACTGTGGAAATGTTTGTCAACTTCATTCTGGATTACCCATATACCTGCAACAAAAGCTGTAAATACAGAGGGAAAAAAATAGCTTTCAGGGTAAACTAAAAAAACAAATGCTATACTCACATCCTCTAATCTACAGCAATGTTACATTTTATGTCACTGCTAGAGAAAGAATGTACAGAGAGACTGGAAATGTGTTGCCCTAGGTGTGGCAAGAGGAGTGAGTAGGCTCATATCTCCACAGGAAAATATGTTGCTGGAAATTTCAGAATTGCTACGGAAACGGTCATAAATTACACTGTGTTTAACCTAACCCTTAAAGCCTATGATCATAAATAATCCTAAATGTTTGGAAAACTTTGAAAAAAAAAAAAAAAAAGACTTCCAGACTTACTATCTGATCATTCCATCTTCTCTGACAAAGACTGAACATTTCCAAGAAGGAAGACCATACTTGGCTGAAGCTTTGGCTCCAGGAACCATTTACTATATCATCTCTAACATAATATCAGAGTCTATAGGCAAACAAGCCCAGTAACTGTGACAAATAGTGTTTATTTCAGTCATTAATTGCTGAACCGTTTTATATAAAAAGCAGGCAGGGCTGTTTTCTAAAGGTTAACTTTGCCATTTGTCTATTAAATCTTTACAAGATTATGCTTCTCCCTTTAGCATCTGCACTTATACATGTGAATTTAAGGTTAAAGGAACAAATAGCAGTTTAAACTATTAAACTGCCTTGTCATCAGCAAAGCCCATTAGTGCCATTCACCCAGAAAGGCCATATCATATAATGAAAATGTACAATAATAAAGAATCATGGATGCCTAGAAGACGGCAGCCTGTGCAGGGCTTTATCAATATGCTTAATGGATTCACCTGTCAAGCCAAGCAGACACAAACATTTCCATGAAGCAGCGATTTTATGCCTCTTATGTTTCAGTAGAGCATGTCTGAAGAGTTAGGGTTAAGCCACACGTGGCGGAATATTTTCACCAAAGATCCCACCACAAATTCACCGGGATTCCAGACTGTGCTGCGCATTTACAGATACAGCAAAGCTTCAATCGAAAACGCATGCACAGAAAGTTATCTATGATTTTTCAATGCTTTTTTGTGGCTTTCACGGTGATTTTAGAACAGATAACATGGTTAAGTAAGATATCACTGTTTAATCAACCTTTGCTACCGTGTTTGCCCGAAAATATTAATTTTTGCTCCTAAAGACGAGCTAACACTTATTTTTAGGGGATGTATTATTTTTCTATGAACAATAATTCACATTTATTGTTGAACAAAACATCAACATGTATTAAAATACTGAAGTGATTTCATCACAAACATCAGCATAAGCAGCCAAACTCTGAATTTCATAACTAAAAATGCACGATGTCTTATTTTCGGAGGTGTCTTATTGTTGGTTAAACAGGGTACATCCATACCTCGGGGGTGAAATCTATAGTAAATACATGTATCCTTTTCGCAAAAGTCGGTTTCTTTTTCTTTTTTTTTTGAACAATGATTTTTATTGAGAAGATAAAGGTCATCCGTTACAAGCAGGCACATCACATTTCTACATAACAGATATCACTTGACTTTGTAACAAATCAAATACCACGTTTATAAGTGTTCTTCTCCATTTTTCAATCAAAATATAGAACCAAACTCAAACAGTCCAAGTAAAGTCCATCCCCTGCAACAAAACTCGCAACTCTGGAAAAGGAAAGCGCTATCCTCAAAGAATTTGTTGTGTAACCTCTCTTTTATCATCTGATATTGTACTGTTAAATAGAACACCTACCCAGGGCGAAAATTCCCCCTCCTCCCCCCGTACCGTTTCCTCCCCACCCTAGCCGTCCCCAGATGTTACACCGTCAAGGATCCTCTCCCATCTCTAGTCTGCCCAGAGAGACAGCCATTTTTTCAGCCGGTTTCAATTTGCAGAATGTTCATGTGTACGCATGGCAACTCTCTGTTTTCAAAAGCGCACACACATGTATATAACTAGTACAGAAGAGGAGAGGATTCTGACCGTGAGGGATTATAATCTACAAGGGAAAGGTGATCTGCGGCAAAAATCCAAAAAATGAAAGATTTGTGCAGTGGATTTATCAGCAGACCAGCATGTGTTGCAACCCCATTGTAAACTGTTTAAAATAAAATACAGCTACGTCTACACAGCACAGAAAAACGGCCGGTTTTTTTCAGCGTTTTTCGTTTTCTAAAAACTCTGAAAAAAATTTACTGAAGAGAGAGAGGTGCCATAGACTTGTATAATAAAAAATGTCTTCTTGTCTCCACAGAACATCTTTTTTTCTGTTCGTTTTATTTACTGGTCTTTTTTTAAACATGTTGCAAAAAACAACAAAGCAGGGCAGAAAATATACTATTGGAATCTATGTAAGGGCTTGTTCACACGACGTATTTGATCCTTTTTACGGATCCGTTTTTGAGGAGTGAAAAGCAGTTGATACTTTATTTGGATCCGTATTCTATGCTTTCGAGTTTCGTTTTACGGATCCGCTTTCCGGATGTGTTTTGAGAGATTCTCTCTTCCCCCCCCCCCCAGCAGCAGTTCACCTTCCCCCCCAACAGGCAGCAGTTCACCTTCCCCCCAACAGGCAGCAGTTCACCTTCCCCCCAACAGGCAGCAGTTCACCTTCCCCCAACAGGCAGCAGTTCACCTTCCCCCAGGCAGCATTCACCTTCCCCCAGCCATCCACCCCCCTGCAGTCAGCCCCTCACCTCCCCAGCCATCCATCCATTCCCCTGCAGCAGTTCACCTTCCCCCCTGCAGCACCTCACCTCCGGAGCCAGCCATCCATCCATCCCCCTGCAGCACCTCACTTGTCCAGCCGCCGATCACCCATCCGTCCAGCCGCCGCCGCTCACCGCCGATGCCCCGTCCGGCCGCCAACTGCGCTTTTCGCAGCCGCTTTCAGGATGCAAAGCGCAGCTGATACGTACCCGGAGTGTGGAGCGCCTTTGGACAGATGCCAAAAGCGGACTCCATTATTTCTTATAGGCTTTCACTTGCGTAAACCGCAAGAAGAATTGACATGTCAATTCTTAAAGCGGATGCGAAAAGCGCAGTGCAGGAGAGCTCTCAAAAGCGCATCGGCGATCTCCAGTGAGAACAGCGATGCGCTTTTGCCATTGAACACAATGTTAATCACACTGACAATTGTTAGATCCGTTTTGCTGATCCGTAAAACGGATCACAAAAACGTCGTGTGAACAAGCCCTTAGGCGGCGGATGTTTTTTGGCGTGTTTTTTGCAGAAATACACAGCAAATCTAATGCTGTGCATCTATGCAAAAAAACGCCGCAAGAAGTGCCAAAAAATTGGACGTTTGTTCAGCAGTTTTTTACAGACAGTGGACAAAAAACCCCTCAGTTTTATGAACGTTTTTAGGATTTGGCTTTCAGGTCGTTTTTTGTCCAATGTCATGTAGACCTAACCTAAAAGGGATTTTCCCATCAGGTTGATTCACAGAGCCTGCTCTTCACAGCCAACTTTAGGCTCACAGCTCCTGTTCAGGTTGTGGAGCATTGACTGACATTTCAGCTCTGCTATTTCTAGTTGAACCTGTGGTGATGGAGGGATTTTAACAGCAAGACACAAGCTTCCAGGGTTAAAGTTTATCAGTGAGAAAGATAAAAAAGCTCCTGTTCTGCTGATAAAACACAGCAGGGAGGGGCAACAACATCCCAAGCAGGGCTGCTAGAGCAGAAAGAGGTGGTTGGTACTAGAGAATCCAACTCTCAAATAAAGCAAAATCAGAACAGCAATGTATATGGTAATAGTCTATATTTACCTTTGCCTACATGTTTAAAGCTAATCAGTGTGGTGAGAAATCCCCTTTCAATTTCTACTGCCCAAATAATATTAAAAAAAAAAACTCTGCAGGTGCCTTTCCACGGTCTTCTGTTTACTTTTGCCAGTGGCAATCGGATCTTCACTGCCGCATCAGTGATGCGTTAATACCTGACACCACCACTCGGGACCAGTTGCTTTCAAACAGTGATGTCAGGCAATGACATCACTAAGGGGGACACGGCCACAGGGCACACGGCTGCTGGGGGACATCTTTTCTCTGCGGTTTGGGGAGAAAAGCCCTTCCCCTTCACTTAGACATGTTCATATTCCATCCGAAAAACGGATGGAAGAATGAACATGTTCTATGTATTTCGGACCGCCGGCGGTCTGAAAAACTGCCGGGATTTTCCATTAAGGTCAGTGTAAAAGTTTTTCAGCCGGTTTGCAGATGGTTTTCAAAACTGATAACCAGCTGAAAAACTGTGCCGTGGAGACAAGCCCTAACTGCCACTGGCAGAAGTAAATAGAAGACCGGGTAGAGACACCCACAAAGCCAGCGCTGCAACAGAAGTGGGGACATGCGTGTATGAGTAATTTTTGTATTTATTCAGGGCAGCATTAGCGCAAATGTATTTATTTTTTACAAGAATACCTGGAAAATTCATTTAAAAGAGATGTCAAGAATACTGCTTGAAGTTTAATCCAGCACATAATTCTGAGCATTTTTATATTCACAATGAGAAAATGTTTATATCGCCAGAGCAGGTGCTAAGCAAGCGCAACCCAGTCTTCTCTGGCAAGCATAGAAGACGCAACAGCTCTAAATGCACCAGGGATCCCTCTGTGTACCCTACTTGGATAAACAGGACCATCTCAGAAATTTCTGAAACAAATCTGCCACATGTCAATAGGATGTTAGAGCAGTTTTACACATGGCTTTCTTTGAAAAAAATGCCGCAGAGTTTCTGGCAGTTTATAATTTGTTTTTTTGAACCGAAAGGCAGGAGTGGACTCCAAAGGATTGGAAATTCTAAAGGAAAGACTTTCATTTCTTCCTGTTGGAAACACTTCTGGCTTTGGCTTGAAAAATTGCATTAAATACTGCTGAAGCGTTTTTCCAAAAATAGTTGTTGGTAAAACCATCTTTATTGAATGAAACTTTGCAAGATTTTGCAGAAAGTTAGGTAATAAACCTAATGGCTACAGTTATGTATTTTTAGATTCTTTTAAAACTAACTGCAATTATTAACAAAACTAGGCCAAACTTCAAAACAACTAGGCCGCTCACCTTTTTTTGACTGATCATAAGTACGGACAAATCCCCATTGGACCTTGCACACAATATACTGCAAATTCTACTACGGACAAGGTGTGAAACATTATATTACTGGATGTGAAGCAACAGAATCTTGAAAGAAAATCAATCCAATGTGCAATAGTTCTAAAGATGAAAAATCATACAAGCTAGAAAGAAGGAAACTGTGAGAAAGTAATGAAAGGACAAGAAGCAATTACCAAATATGCTATGTCAACACTGTCTTATAATATACGTAATTGGGTTTCTAATGTCCCTTCATGTATTTTTGTTACTGCATTACATATACATATACATAAAGAAGTCTAACCACAGCAAGGTATGCGCAAGTAATGGTAAAGAGAGTCATGGAGGTGGTGTCTCTTATAGTGTCCCACTGGCCAGTCCCTATACACACCCTTATTGCAGTTGGAGTTTGATTCTAATTACATATCCTGGCCTATGTGACATCAATCAAGAGAGAAAGAGTGTGTTTAGGGAGCAGCCAACATGACTTTAGATAGGAAAACTTTCTCTATCATCAAATTAAAACCATAATAAAATAAGGAGATAACCTTCTTCTCTTCAGCATGAGTGTTAGACTTGTGTGAAGAGAGAAGGGATGAAGGGGAGTTGATGCTCCTTAACCTCAGACTGTGTGCAAAATTAATGCTGGGAAGGAAGCGGCAGAGCAGGGAACATCAATCTTTTCAAAGAACAAATTACAGATCTCAAACTCCACAATGGGAAATATCCATCCAGTCAGTCAAGTTTTAGGCCTTATATATATATGACTGGTGGAGCTTAACTGTGTCCATCCCATTGAAGAGAGACAGCGACCATTTCACAAAAAAGGGGTATACCCACGAAGGATATTAATAACTTATGTATGAAGCAAATGATAAATGTATGAAAACTGGAAATTCCACCTTATCCCAAGCTTCTAGTTTCTTCTTACTACATGACCACAGTGAGTTTAAGCAGCGGCTGAGCAAGCACGCTGCCTCTCTATTCAAAGTCTATGGGACTGATGGAGACAGGGGAAAACTACATTTATTCACATACGTAAATAAAGAAGTTCTCTAGCGATTTCTTTTAAATAAATAAAATTAGCTACCAAAGATACAGTGGGGATAAACACAAAACTAACTTACATAACATAGTGTGAGCCAACAACTTCGGGCAGGTCTACATGGCATGGTTTTAAAGTCGGTTTGTGACACGGATTCGGATTGACATGCAATTCTTTTCATGACAGACCGAAGCGGCGCTTTTGAAACACGCAGCGGCGATCTCTAATCTGAACGCTGCTGCGTCTTCCTAAGAGCGAGCAGTAATAAAGTCACTGCTAATTGTTAGATCCGTCTTGGGGTCCGCTCTGTCGGTCCCCAAGACGGAAAAACAAAGCGCTTGAAACACAGAGTGAAAACTCTGTGTGAACAAGCCCTTACTCTATTGAGAAAACAGGTACCCTTATTTAAGGTGCATTCTCTGTAAACCAACTACAGGCACAGCAGAAACAAATTTACTAAATATTATACAGTTCAGCTTATAATTTGTCACAATTCATTGTGACCTTATGATGTATCAGTTGAGTGATTTACTGCTAAATAATGCTCTTCTCATATGCACCAATAAGGGCTTCTCCCCACAGCAGGTTTTTCAGTCGGTTTTACAGTCGGTTTTTGGATCTGAAAACCATCTGTAAAGCAACTGTCCACCTTTTACATCGACTAACATAGAAAATGCATGCAGCAGTCCACACTGCACGGTTTTTTTGCCACACGGTTCTTGACACCGCCAGTGTCACCAAAAACTTAGAACATGTTCATTTGTCGGCCCAGTTTTTGGGCAGAACAAGAACATGTCCGTGGGTGAGGGGGATGGGCGAATCCGCAAACCGCGGACAGAACCGTCCCCCAAAACCACATACAAGATGTCAAAATACCGGCTAGATTCTTTTAATCAGAATCTGGATGGTTTTTTAACATGCCGCATGGACGCACCCTGAAGCTCCTGGCACACACAGATATGCACAGAACCCCTCTCTTCATTCCCTGCCTTTACTGATGGATGTTTGTACTGATCCATACAACAAACCCCTATGTATAGTCTGCTGCATTATTCCACAGTGCAGTATTTAATATATATATATAGAAAAAACTTTTGTTTTCCTTATTAACATGGGACGCTATGTATAACATACACCACAACGTGGTATCAGTTATAGGTGTATAAGCTGGAGGTACAGTGGTAACTTGATATAAGTCACCTTTGGTAATCCAACTTGGAATAAGTCCTGTTTGGTCTAGAAAAGTTGTGTTTGATATACAACATTTGTATGGAATAAGACTCGAGGTGGTCTGGACCTGCATGGCAGCGGAGACGTAACAGAGGAGCTCAACACAACTTTTAGCCGGTTATCTAAAGCAAGGATTTAGCAGCCTGTTGCTTCTGGAGGTGAGCACTGCTTCGGTCACACACAGACACTCCACACTGCTTCTATTATCAAGCACCATCGGTCCTCTCATAGGTGCTGTACCTCTATAGCCACTGTCTCCAACGCCTCTACACCCAATCCTCTCATCTCCTGCTCCGGTTTACTAAGGAAATAGACTGCACAGTAGCCTGCTCATTCTGAATATGTGACAGTGTACATGAGGTGGTTTGGGACTCTGGTATACCTCTCTCACTTACCTTCCGGCAGACCTGCCATCTACAATCCTCGGCAGAGTTATGTTGATATAGCTCTGCTAAAACACAATCAACTTGCGGCCGGCTATAGCTCATACTCCCCGCTATTGCAGCTTCATCCAGGCTGTCTCTGGAGAATGTGGATGACACACAATAATCCTATTTCTATTATTATAAGAGCGGAGTAATTATATTCCCTTTATTTCCTATGGGAAAACTTCGTTTGGTATAAGTCCAAGGATCTGGAACGAATTAATGACTTAAACCAAGGTATAGCTGTATAGGTTGGAGATTCTTCAGACAGATGCTGCAAGGTGCAGTGTAAAATGAGCCTTCATGAAAATATTACGAAGACAGACTCAGATTGGCCCACAGAGGAGTTAGGGTATGTTCACGTGGCGTGTAGAGTCCGTGTGAACATACATTTTTAGATACGTGTTTGGATCCGTCTGTCGGACCCCAAACAAACCTAAACACGTATCTAATAATGTGTAATGTGATTTACATTGCTTTTACTTTGAAACATGCATCAGCGTTCACACGAGTGATCACCGATGCACGTCTCATTGCGTCTTTCAGCTCCATCTTTTGGATCCGTTCCAAGAATTGACATGTCAATTCTCGGTCCAAAAGAGGCAGCAGGAGCCCTATAATAAACTACAGGGTGCGACACTGCTGCATCAAACACGCATCTAAACATGCAGCTGCATGTTTAGATGCGTGTTGGATAAGTTTAGGATCCGAACACCGCTGCATTTTTGGTGTGGTTTTCAGATCCAAAACGGATTCAAAAATGCTGTATGAACAACCCCTAAGGGAAAAGAATCGTCTCCGCTGGTGGGCCCCAAGAGACATCTCCACTGGTGGGACCCAAGAGTCATCTCCACTGGTGGGCCCCAAGAGTCATCTCCACTGGTGGGCCCCAAGAGTCATCTCCACTGGTGGGCCCCAAGAGTCATCTCCACTGGTGGGCCCCAAGAGTCATCTCCACTGGTGGGCCCCAAGAGTCATCTCCACTGGTGGGCCCCAAGTGTCATCTCCACTGGTGGGCCCCCCCCCAAGAGTCCTCTCCACTGTTGGGTCCCAAGAGTCATTTCCACTGGTGGGTCCCAAGAATCATCTCCACTGTTTGGCTTAAGGCTCCCCAGTCCGATTGCAGTCAGCTCTGCTTCACCTGTAGATCTGAGGATTTTAGAATTCTTCACAAGTCAGCAACATGAGCCATACCAATAGCTGCAATAATTCTATTAAATTTCCTTATGGCAATTGATCATGCCATTATGAAGGATGCTGGATTGCAAATGATATTCTGAGTAAACAGCACTGGCCTGACATTTAAAGAAAAACAAGACAGCAGTCTACATCATGTTGTATAATGCTGCAAAATATTTTAATCCAGCTGATCTTCAAACAGGGTGCTGAGAATGATTATTCTTCTTGTATTATAGACGGGGACAAGGTCTTTCATCTCTTGGCAGGTTTGTACTACTTACAGGGCATTACAATAATTACATAAGATTAGCAAATTGTACATAAGAATCTTATAGAAGAAGACCTCCAAAAAACAAGCACACTGTTTTTATGCTAAAAAATCGACATCTTAAAAAGGTTTTGACTTTGTGGATAAGGTTTAGTTACAGACTTTACCAACATACTAATTCCCCTTTTAACTATTTTGCCAAAGTTAACATAAGGATGCAGCTGCAACCATTTAACTTAGTTTTCCTTAACATGAGGAGGGAATAATCTCCTCCATGACTTTTCTTGCTCATGTAAATTGGCTACAGTATCTCACATCCTCTTAGCGCAAATTAAATTGTCTGCCTAAACCCATTTCCATCATTTGTCCTAGTGTAAATTAATGAGATAGACTATTTAGGGATTAAAAACACGCTTAAAATATAATAGTAAATATGCAGGGACAAGACAGACCTGGCAAACCAATTAGTCAAACAAAATTGTAATGGATGAAAACCTCTAAAGCATTAAACAAAACATGTCTATAGCTCCACTCACAGCCAAACAAATAAGTCCAGTGGAACGGGACTCAGATTATTGCTAGCAGACGACTGGGAGCAGTAAATGGAAGCGGATTACAATAACAGTAAGTTGTTTTGTTGATGAAAATGAGAAACCTGGTATTTATCATTCAGAAACCTGAAAGAACGAGGCTGTTAGTGGAGAGAATGGATGAGATCGTAGACGTCTGCACAACGCTTAATCAGGTAGCAGACAGGTAACACCTAACAAAAAACACCTAGACTTCCTAAACCACAGGCATATCCACACAATTACTGGGAGAGGATACAAATGATAGGTGTGTTATAAGTAGTGGGGGCGTATGTACTCGAGACAATTCTAGGCTCTCCCCTTTTTCATGTGTAAATAGCTATAATGTGGTATTTGTGGTTTGTGCATAATTCCTACATTGCATGGACTGGAATTATCTCCATCATTACCTCCCCCTGCAGAGGTGTCACCTGAGCTATGACCTATTGATAATTTCAGCTGACAACTGTGTTAAATTTGCCAACATCAGACTACAGTCTGCCACAAAAGTGGTCGGTCCAATGTTTCAGCCACTGTTTTCATCTGCATATTGCTAATAAGAACACTTCTATAAAGAATCCAACATACAGTCAAGTCACATTATTTTCACCACCAGCTACTATGCAAAGAAACCACTGTGCACAGCACTGAGAGCAGCTAGACAGGCTGGGAGGGACTCAATAAGGTCTTTGTAGGTTGTCACAGATAGCTACAGTGCATCCCACAGCTGCTGGAGGTCGTATAGGGGAAGAGCCATTAAGCCAACACGATAACTGAGGTGGTCTCACCTATGCTCAAGTGGGTTCAAGCCTGGGGAACTATAGGGAGCAGGATAGTACTTGAAAATCCTAGTCATGCTCTACCAACAAATGTTTGACATTATTAGCTGCATGACATGTTAAAGAGAACCTGTCACGTAAGTTATGCCCCCCTTGCTGAGGGCAGTACAAGCTAGTGACAGACCTGCTGTTTCCAGCGCTGTGTCCCTTATGCTGTAAGATGCTGTAGTTTTAGAGCATTTAATGCTCAAATCTGCAGTTTTCAGCCAGAAAAGAGTCATGAAAAGAGTCTTTTTTTTTTCAAACCCCACCCACCCCAGGCGAGCCCCCCCCACCACAACAGACAAACCTATTACTTTTAATAAGTAGAAACATGTGAATAAGGCCTGGTTCACACGGCTTATTGCCGGCGTAATTGCGGGGACGGATTTCGCCCCGCAATTACGGCGGCAGCCGTGCAGCGGGGCGGGGAGCCGGCAGCTCGCCGGCCCCATAGACTATCATTATCTACGGCGCGTACATGCCATAAATAATTGACATGTCACTTTCTCCCCCCGCGGCGGATTCGCTGAGCGGGGAGGAGAGACGGAATTCATAGTTCTCTATGAGAACTGTGGATTACCGTAATGACTGGGACGGATTGGAGCCGTACTGCATCGCAAATACGGCGCACAGTACGGCTCCAATCAGCGCCCAAATAAGCCGTGTGAACGAGGCCCAACTGTCAGTTGGCGGGGATAACACCTGCTCATGAATAAGATTTGAGGTGTAAATGCTCTAAAACTACAGCATCTTACAGAATAAGGGACACCGCGCTGGAAACAGCAGGTCTGACACTTGCGTGTGCTGTCCTCAGCAAGGGGGGCAAAAACTATGTGACAGGTTCCCTTTAAATTGTCTTCCCTAAAGTTCCAATCTACCCCGGGGAAGACAATCAGCATGTATGAATGTATGTGATCTGCAGGGATGGATTTATAACAGGCATCCTCAAACTGCAGACCTCCAGCTGTTGGGAAACTACAACTCCCATCATGCATTTATATAATATATAACAGTGGGAATGATGGGAGATGTAGTTTCCCAACAGCTGGAGGGCCGCAGTTTGAGGATGCATGATTTACAAGATCTGTTGAGAGTGTCTCCCACATGGCCGAGTGGGCTCAAAGAATGTCACAAAAACATCCACCAGACCATAACACTGCCACCACCAGCTCATGTTCTTCCAGCAGTGGTTGCAAGTTGTTTGATATCTGATGTTTCTTGCCTGTCACACCAATATCCATCTGTTTGATGAAGCAGAAAAAAATGATTCATCACAGAAGGCAACCCTCTGGTAGCTCCCCTCCTTCCGCCGTACTTTTTGTGGCGAGCTGCTTTACTGTAGCATGTCAGTCCACCCTCATGCATCTTCTCAGCTGACCTTTACCTTTCACATCAATGGCACATGGTGCTCCGACGTTTCCACATCACTTATTAACAATGATGCTACCTGTCCACTCACTATACGCTTTCAACACAGCAGCACACGCACAGTTCACAAGCTGCACAGTTTAGGAAATGCTGCCACCATTTGGATAAAAGACAATAATCATCCGCTTCTACAACTTTAATAAATCAGCCATAATGGCAGCAAGGGATATATGTGCAGAAAGCCTATCCTATCACAAACCTAATTAACCCACCAAGCCAGTTCACTATATATATCCATCGGCCACATTCTTGCCAGACACTAATCTTGTGTGTATGGCCAGCTTTGAATTTGGAAATGATGCCTCAGTGATTTTTGTCATACCACTAAGGGCATGTTCACACGGCAGATTTGGCCGCGGTTATGGCCGCGGGTTCCGACGCGGTTCCCATGGCCAAAACCGCTGCCAAATCGCGCCTAGTTTATTAACATGGTTTCCTATGGGAAACCGCGTTAATATTCACACGCGTCGCGTTTGGAGAACTCTCCTGTCAATTCTTGACAGGGAGTGCTCTGCGCAGCGGCCGCGAGGTGCTGCCGCGGGCGTCGCCACGGGTGGCGCGCGGCTGGGCCACGGCTCGCGACGCGGTTTGCCCCATGCTATTAATGTGCATGGGGGCAAACACTCGGCGCAAGCCGTGCCCCAAACCACGCCCCACTCGCGCTGAGACCACGCCCAGAGCCCACGCCGCAAACCCGCGTCGGGAGACGCGAGTTTGCGGCGATATCCGACGAGGTTGTGGCCACGCGAAACCCGCGGCCATAACTGAAGTGTGAACGGGGCCTAAAAGTGAAGTTTTACATTGCATAAAAAGAATGAGAACAGGAAAGTTGTATGCCTGGCAATGTTTTATGGTGAATGCACACGGGACAGATTTGCTGTAGATTTTGTGGCAGATTTTTTTTTTACAATGACTTTAAAAGTAGGAGGCCAAATATGCAGAAAGGACGAATTTCCAGATTTAGTGCAGAGTTTGCCTTTTCCCATCTGTAGTAAAATCCCCCCAACTGTCAACCATCCTGATAGACTTTAATACAAAATCCGTTGAGCAGTCCCCACTGAATGGATTTTCTGACAGACATTTTTTTACACCGCCGGCGTTCCTAAACTCTTCTGTCCGGTTTTCGGGCAGAACATGTCAGTGGATAAGGAGAACGGGTGAATCCGCAAACCACAGACAGAACCATCCCCCAGAACCATGTACAAGAATGTCAAAATACCGGCCGGATTCTTTAATCAGAATTTGGCCTGTATTTGCATACTGCCGTGTGGACGCACCCTAAAGGGGATTCTGATGCATATTCTGCAGTGCATCCACCTTTCTATTGTGCTGGAGTTCACACACCATCTAAGATTTATAACCACCAATGAGGATGAAAATAATCAGAAGTGACATGTCCCTACTTTTTGTGGGATCACTTTAGATTCTGTATCCTGTAGCAGACAAGGACTAGCACTATATGGGGATAACAAACACCAAAATAACCAGCAAAAAACACTGCTACTAAGTGAGAAATCTACCACAGCAGAACTCCACCTCTGATATCTGCCGTAGATTCCACAACAGTTTTTTCGACAGAAAAATCTATCAAGAAAATATATCCTTAGGGGACCAAATGAGGATGTGCAACCCAAGCCTAAATTTATAGAGATACGTCATTTCTCCTTAATTACACTAGAGTAAGAGCCTTGCATAGACAAATCATAAATTTAAGGCAACAAACAGTATTTATCTAACAATGCAATGGAAAAATCTCTCCCTATGCAAATACAGAAATGCAGGTTTAGACCTATGACGGAAGCCTGTATTTACTGACCACAGGACTTTGCGACTAATAACAAATTTGGGGCCACCTATGAGTGTACACAGAATATCTGCATGATCATTTTTAATAACATCCTAAACTATGCGGTTATCATAGTGGATAACAACCATATTAACTGATGGTGTCTGAATATGAGCCTCATGTCAGGATTTTCTAATCCAATGAACAGTACACATACTAAATGATCACATCGGAAACATTTCACTGGATTATTGGATTGTGCTTAGTGATCACCTTGGATTATGTTAAAAAATAGCCTAAAAGCAACAATTCCAAACTTCCACAATATGTTCAATCTATAGAAAAATAGGTGTTAAGAATAAACTATAATGTCGTTGTAAATGTAATAATACTGATGTAATGAACTTGTACATGCACAGCAGAAATGCAGCCACAGAACAGTGTACAGCTCCAAAATGAATTTGTATTTTTCAAAAGAAAGGAGGCAAACCTGAACAGTCAAATCCCCAGACCTGCAATCATTGCACACAACATAATCACAGCACAGAACACACACGAAACACTAAAGTAAAAGCACCGAACAGAAAAAAGAAAGATAAGTGTAATCTGTCTGTAAGAAATTAAATTACCCACTGGAAAAGCAATGATTTTAATCAGGGAAATAAAAATAGCTCAATGGAATTACACTGTACAGAAGCATGACAAATCCAACAGGCACAACATCAAAGTAAAAACTTGATTTTTGCTTTTTTATACTTTCAAAGAAATAAAGAATTTTATGTAGCATAAGAAGTAGCATATAAAATATAAAGAAAAAAAATCAAACCGTAAATCAGATGACAATAAATCTCACTGTAATGGATCCTACCAAACTTTCCTCAATAAAGCAGTATTATTAAAAGATCTGGAACTCTTTAGCAAGCAGTAGACAATTTATTAACAATGCTTGTTAATATACCCTACTTACAAAAAGTAATGAATATGTGCCTTTTGGTTGAAATTTTAGGATCAACATAAAATTTCTTTAATTTTTTTTTTTTTTTAAAGGAACGATATGAGACCATCTCTTAACTTTCGAAAGCACTTGTCCAACTGTTCAATGTTCCAGCACTTTTTGCACAACTTGATGATCTCTAACAAGAAGCTTAATGGCAAAATTCACCACAGGTGCTTGATCCCTAGATCACTGAATTCATTTAGGGGATCAATCTGAATTGAGGTTTAAACAGTCCTCCTCATCATGCTGTTCACATTTTAACATCATGAGACCAAGACAACACCGTTTAATTGACCAACAGTACCTCGCCATTGCGAGACTTCAAGCAGGATGATCTCAGCCAGAAGTAGCCACTGAACTTAGAGTGTCACAGAGTGTCATCAGCAGGTTGCAACAGAGATACAGAGACTGGAAGGGCATGTCCCCATAGCACGGGTTTGCGGCCGATTTTCCAGAAGGTTTGCGGTTTTGCAAACCATCTGAAAAACCGGCCGCAAACGAACACAACGGGCTTCTATGGAAAACCCATGCAGCAGTACCCACTGCACGGGTTTTCCGCCTGAAAAACATTCTACATGCACATTGGATAAACCAACCGGTATTTGTCCATTGCCGTGTAAATGGCCCCGAAGAGTCACAGAAAGGCAAAGAAGTGAACGTCCTTTGGCTACATCACACACTGATGACTACTTCATTGTAAACAATGCCCTGCGAAATCGGATGATGAATGTCACAAAACTCCAAGCATGTTTAACTCCTTCCCGCCGTAGCCAGTTTTGACCTTCCTGACAGAGCCCCATTTTTAAAATGGGACATTTGTCACTTTATGTGATAATAACTTTTTGATACTTTTATCTATCCATGTGATTCAGAGACTGTTTCTCTTGACACATTGGGCCGCATGTATGAAAACTGTCTACTATTACTACAACTATTATTTATTTTATAGCGCCATTAATTCCAGGGTGCTGTACATTCAAGGGGGTTACATACATAAGTCAAACAAGTATAATGGTGACAATATGTGACTATTAACTGGTACACAGGGAAAGAGAACCCTGTCCGCGAGGCTACAATCTATAAGGAAGGAGGAAAGAGACAGGAGGTGAGGGGCAGACATGTTTGTGGAGGATGTAGTAACAACGGGGTTACTGTAGGTTATACGCTCGCATGAAGAGATTACAGGTTGCTTTTGAAGCTGCTGAAGGTGGAGGGGAGTCTGATGTGTTGGGGCAGTGAGCAACCAATCAGAGTGCTTCACTCATTTTTCCAGAGCACTATATGAAATTAAAGGGGCGCTCTGATTGGTTGCTATGGGCAACAAAGTGAGTTTTAGACCTAGACAGTTTTCATACACGTGGCCCATTGTGCTTTAAGATAGTAAGTAATAGAAATTGTCCATACATTCCTTGTTCATTTGCAAAAAATATTGTGAAATTTTGCCATTTTCAAAATTCAAAAATGTCTGCATGTAAGACAGATAGTTATTTCACACAATAGTTTATAACTAACAGCTACCATACATCTACTGTAGGTTAGCATCATTGTTTTAAATGTGTTTTTATTTTATTTTTTACGCCATTAGGAGGCTTAGAAATTTAGTAGTAATTTTTCACAATTTCAAAACATTTTGCAACATATTTTTTAGGGACCAGTCCAGTTCTGACGTGGTTTTGAAGGGCCTGTTTCTTAGACATCCCCATAAATGATTTCATCTAAGAAACTACACCCCTTAAAGTATTCAAAACAGCATTTAGGTAGTTTATTAACCCACTAGGTATTTCACAGAAATTAAAGCCAAGTGAAGGTGAAATTTCAGTTTTTTTGCAGATTTTCAATTTTTATCTATTATTCACTGGAGCACGGTAGATGTAACAAAGAAAATGCAACTTAATATTGATTCCCCAGATTCTGCCATTTTTAGAGCTATCCCATATGTGTCCCTAGTGTGCTACTTGGCTCAACCACAGGCCACAGAATAAGAGGAGCACCTACTGGACTTTGGGATCAAATTTTCATTACGATTTTCTTTAGGTGCCATTACAGATTTGAGGACACCTTAAGGTGCTAAAACTTAATAAACACCCCTAAAAAGACCCCCATATCAGAAACTACACACTTTAAGGAATGTATCCAGGGGTGCAGTGAGTATATCTACCCCACAGATGTTTCACAATTTTTTTCAGCGTTAGGCTGTGAAAATGAAACAACATTTTTCCAACAATCTACAATTTTAGCTGAAAATGTTTAATTTTTACACAAAGGAACCCTGGGAAAAAAGCACCGCAAAATTTGTAACGCAATTTTTTCCAAGTTCGACAATACCCTATGTGTGGGTGTTAACTTGTGTTTGGGTACATGGCAGGACGTACAAGGGAGGGAGCGCTATTTGGCTTTTGGAATGCAGATTTTGGTATTTGGTATGTCCCTTTTACAAAGTACCGGAACAGGTGAAACCTTTCAGAAGTCGCCCCATTTTGGATTCAACACCCCTCATAGATTTAATCTACGGGTGTATTGTGCATTTTGGGCACACAGGTGTATCACAGTTTTTTTTTTAGCATTGGACCATGAATATGGGAGGGAACACAGTTTCTACCATTGTTTTTTGGGCTTCATTTTTACAGAGTTCGCCATGCTTTATAAATAACAAGATAACTTTACTATACAAGTTGGTACAATTACAATGATATACATTTTATACAGTATTTTATGTTTTATTACCTAATTATTACATAATAAAAATTGATTTATAAAAAATTGTGTTTTTATGTTGTTATAGTCTGACAGTCATAACTTTTTTATTTTTCTGTATATGAAGCTGATTAAGGGCTTGCTTTTTGTGGGATGAGTTGACGTTTTTATTGGTACCATTATGGGGTTCATATGATGTTTTGATCACATTTTTTATCAAGGTTTTTGTGAGATGTCTTGAACAAAATATAGCAACTCTGGTAGTATTTTTTTATTTTTAACAGCGGACACCGTGCAGTATAAATGACATGCTAGCTTTACTCAGCAGGTTGATTCAATTACAGCGATATCTAATTTGCATTTTTTTTTGTGTTTTACTGCAAAAACAAGTGTTTGCATCACCATAGTCTGAGAGCCATAACTTTTATTTTTCTGTGTACGGAGCTGTGCAGCAGCTTGTTTTTTGCGGGATGAGTTGATGTTTTTATTGGTATCATTTTTTGGGGGGACAAGAAAACACTGCAATCCCAGTATTGTTTTTTTATTTTTAAGAGCGCTCACTGTGCAGTATTATACGTGAGAAGTATATTTTATTCTGTGGTTGATACGATTACAGCGATATCCAATTTATATAGTTTTTTTTTATGTCGAAGCGCTTTAAATTTAAAAAAAAAAAAGTGTTTTTATTGTGTAAAACAATATTTATGCATCACTATCTTCTGATACTGACAACTTTTTTTTATTTTTTCCACAACAAGCATTAAGGCTTTTTTTTTTCGGGGATGAACAAACGTTTTTTTTTGGTACCATTTGGTTTTTATATATTTTCGTCATTTTTATTCCATTTTATTGCTGATTGAATAAAAATTGCAATCATGACTCCCTTTTTTGGTTTTTTTTTACGGCATTCACCATGCAAGTTAAATAACGTGACAAATTTTGGGGTAGGTTTTTTCGCTGGGCATACCAATAGATTCCCTTACTTTTTTTTTTATTTTTTTTGGGACAAAAAGGGGCATGTACATTTTTTTATTTTATTTTTTGAAGACAATGAAAATATAAACACTTCTCTAATATGTTTAACCCCCTTAACCCGCCGGGGGGGCCTTTTTTTTTAATCACCTTTGTTTTTCCCTCCATCCTTTCCCCGACCATAACTTTTTTATTTTTTCATCTACATAACACATGAGGGCTTTTATTTTGTGGAACAAATGAAATTTAATGGGATAATTTACCGACCATAGAAAAACTGGGGAAACCGCAAAAAAACATTGTGGGGGAAAATGTAAAAAAACGTACTTTTGGGCCAGTTTGCAGGTTTTTTTTTCTTTTCGGGTTTAATCTTTTGATAAAAGTTATGTTTAAGTGTATTAACAGGTTTATACAAACCGGGAATACCAAAAAATGTATGGTTTTTGATATGTTTTGGGGACCCTTAAAAAAAATTCCAAAAATGTTTTTTGGATCAAAACATTTTTTTACAACACCAAAAGGGCTTCTTTAAAGGGGGCATTTTTTGCGGGGTAAGTGTACTTTTTATTTTTTATGAAAAAAAAGCACTTTTTTTTATTGGCGATACCAATATTATACCGAAAATACTCCATAAAACCCCTTTTCAGCCCAAAAAATGGAGCGAAAAACCTACCTCGGGCTTAAACCGAGTCCTGTTGGCCTCGGCGCTGCGAGGCCCGGGCGCCGACAGGGGCCCCTTTCAGCTATATGACCCTCGGGGGCGCATATAACTGAGGGGCCCGGTGGCGCACAGTTCCGGGGGGCCCGCCTGGGCCCGGGCACTGTCACACCCCTTTCACCTTTTTGGACTCCCCGGAGCGCATATAGGTGAAGGATACCCGCGGGGCACAGAGCGACGCTCCGTCTCCGCATGGACCCGGCCTCTGCGGCCCGCCCGCAGTTTCCGGCACAGGCAGGTGTGCATCACCTGCGTGCGGGGCCCAAATGATGTCACCCTCGGCCGAGAAGATGCAGAATCGCGCGGAGGCCGGAGCAGGGGGATCCAGGAAGTGTTTTGTTTTGATTTTTTTTAAACTGCCTATGCCTGCCTACAGCTCCTATACCCCCTACACCCGGGCCCACACTCCTATACCTGCCTACACGGCCCAATACCTCTACAATGCCTACAGC
Source organism: Phyllomedusa bahiana (assembly GCA_025379985.1). Classification (NCBI taxonomy): domain Eukaryota; kingdom Metazoa; phylum Chordata; class Amphibia; order Anura; family Hylidae; genus Phyllomedusa; species Phyllomedusa bahiana. Next base: position 39,888 of record JAODAL010000622.1, on the reverse strand, counting down.
CGCCCTATACCTGCCTACACCCGGGCCCAAACCCCCCACGCCGGCCCTATACCTCCTACCCCGGCCCTAACCTGCCTACAGCCGGCCCTATACCGCCTACACCGCCCAATACCTCCCTACACTGGCCCTATACCTGCCTAACCCGGGCCCTAACCTGCCTACAGCTGCCTAACCTGCCCAACGTGCCCCAACCTGCCTACAGCTGCCTATACCTGCCCACAGACGGCCCTATACCGCCTACCCCGGGCCCTAAACCTGCCTACAGCCGGCCCTAACCTGCCCAAGCCGCCCTATACCTCCCTATCCTGCCCTACAGCTGCCCAACCTGCCTCACCCGGGCCCTATACCTGCCTAAAACTGCCCTTACCTGCCTACAGCTGGCCCATCCCTCCTACAGATGCCTATACCTGCCCAAAGCGGGCCCTATACCTGCCTCCCGCCCTATACCGCCTACAGCCACCCTAAAAACCGCCCTACAGCTCCCTATACTCCCTATCCCTCCTCACCGGCCCTACACCCATAACCTCCTAAGCTGGCCCATACCTCCCAACGATGCCTACACCGGGCCCTATACCTCCAACAGCGGGCCCTATACCTGCCTACAGCGGGCCCTATACCTGCCTACAGATGCCATACCTCCCTACAGCCGGCCCTATACTGCCACACCGGCCCTATCCCTCCTACAGCTGGCCCAATCTGCCTACACGGGCCCATCCTCCACAGCGGGCCCTAACCTCCTACACTGGCCCTATCCCGCCTACGCCGGGCCCATACCTGCCTACAGCGCCTAACCTGCCCTACAGGGCCCTATCCCTGCCACACCGGCCCCCTATACCTGCCTACAGCGGGGCCCTAACCTGCCTACAGCGGCCCTTACCTCCTACAGCGGGCCCTATACCTCCTCAAGCCTATCCCCTCCCCCTACAGCGGGCCCTAACCTGCCTACAGCCGGCCCTATACCTCCACACCCGCCCTATCCCTCCCCTACAGCTCCCTATCCCCCTAACCTGCCTACCCGGCCCTACAGCTCCTATACCTGCCTACACTGGCCCAAACCTTTCCTACACCCGGGCCCAAACCCTGCCTACCCGGCCCTAACCTCCACAGCGGCCCCCTATACCTGCCTACAGCTGGCCCTTTCCCTCCCGGGCCCTGCCCTATACCCCTACAGATCCTAACCGCCCTCACGGGCCCAAACCTGCCTACAGCCCCCCCCTATACCCCTTCCCAGCCGGCCCATATCTCCTACAGCGGCCTTATACCTCCCTACAGCGGGCCCATACCCCTACAGCTGGCCCTAACCGCCACAGCTGGCCCTATACCTGCCTACAATGGCCCTATACCTGCTACACGGGCCCTAACCCTACCTGGCCCTATACCTCCTACACCCGGGCCCTATACCTGCCCTACAGCTCCCTTTTACCCCCTACCTCCCTAAACCTCCCCTACAGCGCCCTAACCTCCTAACCGGGCCCTATACCTGCCTACAGCGGGCCCAAACCCTGCCTACACGGGCCCATACCTGCCTACGCTGCCCTATACCTGCCTACAGCTGGCCCAATACCTCCTACACCCCCCAAAACCCTGCCTAGGGGACTAAAACCCCTTTACATGCCTATGGGGCCAAATACCTCCCTATACCTCATTTAGGCCATATATCCCCCTATAATTCCTATGGGGACATTAAAACTCCCTATGTAATTTTTTTGGGATCTATTTTATTTTTAAAAATTTTCCCATAGCCCCTCTTTTTCTCCCCTAGGCTTATACTCGATCAAAAATTTTTTCCCTTTTTTTTGGGGAAAAAGTAGTGCCCCCTTATAACGGGGGTCGGCTTACTCGAGTATATAGGGTAATTTTTTCATTATTTTATTTTATTTGTAAAATGGCAAAAAGGGGGTGATTTAAACTTTTAAATTTTTTTTTACATTTTAAAACTTTCAATCGGAGTGAGGAATGGTGCGCATAACTGTTTCTCTTTGATTAAGACGCCACAGCCATCTTTGCCGGAGTGTCTAAGGGATTAAACAGCGCAGGACGGCATCAGACCATCCTGCGCTGTAATTGGTGGGTGTTAGCTGCAGTTAGCGATCCCGCTACAAAGCGCATTACCGGCATTATGATATACTCATAAGTCTAATGTCGGTAAGGGGTTAATTAGAAAAATCAAAGAATTTTTTTTTTAAAACGCTCCCCCTTTAATCCCTTACCACTGCACCATTTTAAAAATTCCTGGAAGCCCATCTGGCATGTGTCATTTAAAGGGAAATAACTTTTTGACACTTTTACCCATCTACAGTATGTGATTCAGAGATTGCTTTCTCCTGACATTGCATGTGAAAAATTTGCCATTTTCAAATTTCAAAAATGCTATTCCATTCAAAATAGTTTATAATTAGCATCTACCATATGTCTACTGTATGTTGGCATATTTTTTTAAATGTCTTAATTTTTTTATGACATTAGGGGGCTTAGAAATTTGCAAGAAAATTTGTGATATACATTTATTATGAATCAGTCAAGTTCTGACGTGGCTTTGAGGGGTCTGTATGTTAGATACCTCCATAAATGACTTCATCTAAGAAATTATACCTCTTAAAGTATTTAGGACAGTGTTTAGGACGTTTGTTAACCCATTAGGTATTTCACAGAAATTACAGCAAAGTAGGGGTGAAATTTTATAATTTCACTTTTTTTTTATTGCAGGATGAACTGATGTTTTAATTGGCACCACTTTGACATTTATATGAGTTTTTGATTGCTTTTTATTCCATTTTACGTGCTGTGGGATGAAAAAAAATCCTCCAAAATGGGTATTTAATCACTTTTCTAAATATATGTGATTACAAAAATTGCAGTCTAAGAGAGCTACAGGCTGCCTTACCTGCCCTTAGTTACTTAAAAGCTTCTATTAGATACGACCTGACAAGAGCTGCTGGCCGGGCTTGCGCAGAGAACACTTCTTATCTGATGAAAGGGAGCTGAAGAAGCTTTCAAGGCACCAGGTAGAAATATGTTGTCTTTTGTATACAGAATCCACTAGTTGTAGTGTGATTATCTGAGTAGATCCCTGCTTTATCTGATGACAGAGAACATGAAGAAGCTTTCAAGCTGCTGTGGAGAAAAGGTGTTGTCTTTTGTATACAGAATCCACTAGTTGTAGTTTGATTATTTGAGTGAACATTTCACACGATCCCTTATGCACGGCTCTGTGCTCTGGCTGTGTCTCTCTCTCTCTTAGTTTGTTTACATTTGCTTCTTAGCAGACAAGGCACGTCCTGGCAAACCCCCTTTAAGTATCATCAGAGGCTAGACAGTCAACAAGAGGTTAAAAAGTGCTTCTTCAGAATCAGTTCTGTCAGCAGAAGGAACTGTTGCTCCCTAATAAGTCCAGGAATGAAGCTCTGCTATATAACAGCTAGTAACGGCAGCAGCATCCCTGACTCACAGACCTTAATTCCAGCACATATTACTGGGAGGACATGCATAAGCAAAGTCTAAAACTAGGAGCAGGTTGCAAACAGTATCAAAGGCAGGACGAAAAATAAACTAAATGGTGATGTCAAACTAAAACTTACTGCAACTTTTTAATTCAAAGTAATCACTAACATATCTAAAAAACATTTTTTCACACGAGTCGTTTCCAAGGCCTTGAACAGTTGGTATCACTTGCCAAACCATACATACTCCAAATAGGAACCCAGAAAAAACAAACATGCATAAAATACCAGAAAGCAGCAAGTACTCGATGTGAGCAGTAACTTTTCTTTTTTTTTTTTTTTTTTTTTAAAAAAAACATCAAAGGATTTTAAACTTACTTTTGACACCCTATTAGAGTATATTTACACAAACATTTTTTACACGTGCATTATGTGCTGCTACCAACCATTTGATTAATTAATCAATTAATTATTTTGATGCATTAAGATGCTTAAGAAGTCCAGTGTGTGGTTGTTATCAGTGACTGACAGCCTTAATTGTATGTGTGTGTGTATAGAGTTAGCTGTCAAACACTGATAAAACCACCCACTAGACTCCATGAGCAAAAATTTAAATTAACGAATTACAAGTTCTACTCAAGCATTCCCCACAACATTCTATATCAGTCTGCTCAGCTCCTATTGCACTATAATATGATGTTGGCAGATCTGATAGAATGTTCAGTGTGACAGGTTTCCTTTAAACGGGTTGTCCACCTTCTATAAAAATCGTACCAGCAGCTCCTGGAATTCCAGTAAAATAAAAAATATAAAAAAAAAAAAAAAAAAACGTACTCACCTTCCTCCGGTACCAGGTTCCAACACCGTGTTTCTCAGGTCCTCTATTTTCATTCCATCACTTACGAACGTGAAAGTCACCGCTGCAGCAGTCATGTGCCTCTATTTACATCACCTTTCCGAGATGTTCACTGCCGAACGTTGAATTAGTGGTATGTGACTGCTGCAGCCAGTCAGTGGCTCCAGAAGTGACGTCCACGTTGTGACATCTCCGATTGTTTATGCTGTGCTAAAACTGGGGACTGGCGACTTTAAGAGTATACAATTTTTATTTTACTGGGGCTACCAGAGCGGCTGGAATGATTTTGATAGGAGGTTATCTCCTCCTTTAAGACAGATCGTGATTATCAGACATCTTGGGTCTCATGTATGAAAACGATCTAGGTCTAAGTCTTTCAGAGCCCTCCTTTCATTTCATATAGTGCTCTGAAAAAATGAACAGGAAGCTCTGATTGGTTGCTTTGGGCAACAAAGAAAATCTTAGACCTAGACAGTTTTAATATATTTCCTCCCTTGTGTCTATTATAAGATTCCCTTCAGTATTTGTAGAATTCGTCATAATGCTTCAGACTCCACAGAAATAAATACAGCTAGAACTGTATACTTCTGCACCAGTAATCTGGTGGAAAATCAGTTCTAACCTCCATGACAGTATTACACCCCATGTACTGTAACACCATATTAGCACTACCTACCTTTTAGGCTATGTTCACACGGCTTATTTTGGGGCGCATTTTGCCATGTATTGAGAGCATACTGCGATCTATTACAAGCGAAATGCGCCCCAATCATTATGGTAATCCACAGTTCTCATAGAGAACTATGGATTACGCCTCCTCTCCCCGCATATACAATACGATTGTATTGTGGGCGCATCATGGGAGTACGCACCGATCGTCACGAGCTCCCGAACATGGGGCGTACTGTGTGAACATACCCTTATAGTAATGTAGAAAATGTGGCTTGACTTAAGTTGATTTGTGGCATCTGAACTAAAAGAAGTCTAAATAAATATAAATTCATATTTAAGATCTTAAAACAAATGTATTTTAATTACAACTTTTTTCATATACTGCAAGATATATCCAAAAATGAAATCCGTTACAAGTCTAAATCATCATGCTGCCTGCAGTAAATGCCTTCTGCTAGCATTGCTTGCTTGGAATAAATAGGCAAACACTGTGATAAAGGGTAATAAATGGATGTATCCTTCCAAAAAGATACTCATTCTCTGCCTGGAAGAGTCAATTTAATAACATACTCAGCAACAAGAACTCAAAGTGATTTGTGTTAGCCTCACCCTCTGCAGCTCCCATTTTTCTATGAGCGGTTCCACTTCACCTCCAAGCACGACAGTGTTGGTGTCATCCAAAAGCAAGCATCCATTTTCACTTCAACAGTTCCTAATAGCTTTATTTTTGTGCCAGGTGGAGTGTTCAAGCTAGCAGGGAAGAAAAAGACGTAGAATACAATTAAAATGTTAGATTTTTGTATGAGCTGCCAAGAAATGCAATAATTAATTCTAATTTTCTTCTAAACGCATACAAAAACAAATCTAACAATATGCATATTTAGAAAGCTGAAGTACACGGCCTTTGAACAATGCAGTCAGTAGTTAAGGGAACAGCACAGCCATTTATGATTTACTTCTTGAAATATAATGTACCTACAAACACATTAGAAGCAATTACAAGGTCAATGAAGTAATGACAGTACTACATATGGTAAAACCCATCATGCAGGCAAAGCACAACAAAAGCAATTATTGTCTCTCATACCACAGCTCATGTCTTTTACAATAGGCCTACAGCGTTTTTTAATAAATTCTATGTTATATGACAACAATACTACTCAAGTAAAACACACAAAAAAAGATCCCGAATGTTCAAGAGAGTTCTATATGGCATGCTATCTGTAGGAATCAAAATAAAACCACCACATTTTTTACACTATAAAAGGATTGGTTCATAATACACACCAAACTTTTAGGTAGAGGAAATTTGGTTATTTTTCATTTGTATAATGGCAAAAACGGGGAGTTTTGAACTTTTAGCAGTTTGATTTTTTCAGAAAAAGAACTAGTAAATTCTCGCAGAACACATTCCAGAACAGAGTACAATAATGTCTCTCATGCTGTCTCAGGCAGGGGGTAATATGAGAAGCGAGATGGCAGCCATTGAGGACGTTATTAGGCTCCAATATGCCATACGAAGCAGCTGGCACCCATCAATCTCATCATGGGGGGAGGAAGGGAAGAGAGTTGATCCAATCGGGCGACCACATAAATGTCCTGGTCATGTATACTGCAACACCTAAGGACTCAACACGCCGAGTCTGGCGTTATTGCAGATCCTGTCTGCTAGCAGCAGGTCCCGGCTGTAACGAACAGCTGTTATTTGCAGCACATAAAATGGGCTTAGTGAATGAACTCCATACACCCACATTTACATTATAAAAACACGCCAAAAATTTAGATTAATTTTTAGAGGAGAAAAAAGTGTCTCAAATTTCCAAAAAAATATCATATATAAGCCTATTCACTGTTATTTAGGAAATAATGCCACTTTTTCAATCTGTAAACTATTATTTATCCTTAAATCCAGCACTAGTATACACACAGCGATTATGTACTATTGTATTTTTCACCATTTGTATAAGGAAACCTTTCTTTCCTATAGGTAGTCCAGGTTATCTGTCTACAGGATGATCCATGCACGAAGGGTACAACCCCTCTTTAGCTCCAGCGTCTTTTCAGATTACCCGAGGCATATTAAAATTGTGGGACGCCTCTCATGTGTTAATGTTCTGGTTGGTTACCATGTCCGCATTCCTAAAATAGACCTTATTCCAAGAACTTTTGAAAGAGATGCCATAGAAGCTCCATCAGAGTGATTATCTTTGTCCTTAAGCAAAGTCACCAAGTCACTCAATGGTCCAGGTGATTCTTCCTTTGAATCCTTAAAATGTGTACTCTAAAAAATTCCTCTTCTTCAGGAAGGACAAGATAATCATTTCCACCAAAGAGGCTGCAACCCTTCTCTCTGGCACATCCCCACATTTCGTCTTCTACCAAATCAGATAAGACACCTGACCTTCATTAGGCCTAAGGTCCCTACCTTGGATGTCTAAAATTAGGTACTTCCCTATCAAGTATTCTACCCAGAGCTCTACTCTAAAATGAGTTGAATTTGCACTCCATGCATTTCAAAAATCTATCTGGACAAGATTAGGGATGTGATGAAGACAGGAAGTCTGGTCCTATTCTTAAAAAGGTTTTCTCACCACAATGAGTAGCTTTAAACATGCAGGCAAAATTTTTTTTTTTTTTTTTTTTAAAGTCTAATACCTCATACATTGCTGTTTTGATATTGCTTTGTTTATGAGATTTTATCTCCGGCTTGATTACACAAGTTAGTTTCTCTAGGTTACCATCCACCCCTCTGTGCTCTTATTGCTCCAGCTGACATGTCCTACCAGGGTGACATCATTCCCTGCTGAGTACTGAAAGAATATCAACAGCACTCCTTTTTTCAGATGCAAAGTGACATTTTTTTTTACAAATCCAGTGCGCTCCATTCAGAAAAAAATGCTTTCTATTGACAGAACACGACGTTTCGGTCTCAATGGACCTTCTTCATATACGTCACCAAGTAGTAAAAGCTGGGGAGTATAGATAAACTGGCCGCAGCCACGTAAGGAGTAAAGGAGCTCCTATACTCCCAGCATTTACTACTTGGTGACATATATGAATAAGGTCCAATGAGACCGAAACGTCATGTTCTGTCATTAGAAAGCATTTTTTCTCTGAATGGAGCACATTGGATTTGTAAATAAAATATCACTTTGCATCTGAAAAAAGGAGTGCCGTTGATATTCTTTCATGATTTACATGGGACTTTCAAACCCATCAACGAGCACCCAAAAAATGGGATTTTTGTACTTACCGTAAAATCCTTTACTCGTCCAATTCATTGGGGGACACAGCACCATGGGTATAGGCCTTGCCTTCGGAGGCGGACACTAGGCGGATCAAATGTGTTAGTCCCGCCCCGACTGCCTATATCCCTCCTGCTGACACCAGGCTGATCAGTTGGTACAAAAGCCGTGGCCGAGAGGTGGAACAAAAGAGAACCTTAATTCCCTGGCGACAAAAACAAGGGCGGGACCTGTGACCCCCAATGAATTGGCGAGAAAAGGATTTTACGGTAAGTACAAAAATCCCATTTTCTCGCCAATAATTCATTGGGGGATACAGCACCATGGGATGTCCAAAAGCCGTCCCAGAGGGTGGGCAACTAGAAAACTTCATCAGCAGTGACAAGCATCAGCCCACTGCTAACCTGAAGTACCTTACGGCCAAGAGCTGCAGCAGCCGAGGCCAAGGCATGAGTCGGTTAGAACTTAGACGGAGTATGGGCCGAAGTCCAGGTGACAGCTTTGCAAATCTGCAAAAGCCGTGGCTTGAAGCCGAACCAACCAGGCGGCCCCAACTGCTCGTGGGGAGCGAGCTGTGACCTGCGTAACTATGGACCAGATCCAGCTGGAAACGGCAGCCTAGAGGACGCCAACCCCTGCAAGGACCCTCAGGGCTGACCCAAGAGGACTGCGCTTACCTAAAGGATCCAAAAAAGAGAGGTAGAACCGAACGGCCCTGACCATGCCTACCCAACGTAACAATCGTCCTCAAAGATGAGAGGATGAGGGGCAAAAGAGGACAGAACTAGGTCTTCATCGATATGAAACGATGAAACCACCCTAGGGAACGTAACGGAACAAGACACAGAGTATCCTTGTCCTTCCGCAGACCCCAGAACCGGGGCCGGCAGATAGAGCTGCCCATACAGTCACTTGGTGGCTAGAAGTGATGGCCACTCGCAAGGCCACCTTCCATAAAAGTAAACACAGGGAGACTTCCCGTGGAGGCCCGGAAGGTGGCTTGCGCTGCACAGAATTGGCAAACCGAACTCTGCCCTTTCAAGTGGGAAAGGGCGAGCCCGAGCTCCCGGCCTGACTGTGGAAAAACGGCACCCTTGGAGCCAAAGGGTGAAAGATTCTGGGCAACAGACCCAGGTGATCTAGGGTTGCAGTCGCAACAGCCCTGCTGTGAAACTGCAACCGACGTAACGTGGATTGGAGCAGAGGGCCCTGCGACAGAAGTCCTGGGTATAAAGAAAAAACGGTCAGGAACCATTTGCCAATCGGGCCAGAGTTCCGCGTACCACGACCTGTGGCCCTAATCCTAAAGTGGAGGGCACAGCTGGTATCCTCTCGGACTCGAGGCACTTGAGGTCTCGAGGAAGAAGGGCCCAGGGTTAAAAAACAAGGGATAGACCAACCTGCCCCAAGGCAAGACCAGCAAGTCCACTGTCAGCGCCAGGGGATTCCTGGCCCTGGCCATATAACTCCATATAACTCGGGCGCTAGGGATTGAGGCGAGACGCCACCATGTCGGCATCTCTCGTACCTCACCTCCGGCAAGGAAGGCGAAGCACTTCCGCAAGTTGATTGGCCAAGCTGTTTTTCCACCCCTGGAAAGGGAGTTGTCGACCTGGGTGGTACCGCTGCTCTGTCAGCGAAGAACCCTCACAGTCATCAGAGAGAACTGCTCGGCCTCTGGGACCACCCTGAAGAATTCAGACATGCCACAATCGTGGTGTTGCTGGACCGAACCCGAACTGGGTGCCCCCGGATGAGAGGGGAACCCAATGCGAGAGCGCTTAAGGAAAACGTTTGGGGTTCTCGCACAGAGATCTGACAACTGGCTTCCCCAGGTGACTAGAGAACCCGCGTCGTCCGGGAGCGGGGCCCCACCCCGAAACGCTGGCGTCTGTGGTGATGACCAGCCATTGCGGGGGGCAGAAATTACCTCCCTGATGTAATACGGGTAAGGCTAGCCACCAACCCAGATCGAGGCGAGCCCGGGGTGGCAGGCGCACTGCTGAGACCAAGGACAATGGAGACCTGCGTCACTGAGGCAGGATTGCCCACTGCAGGAGTGAGCAAAGGAGCGCAAAGGACCACGCCTCGGAGGCGGTCCTCAAGCTGCCAAACCCTCGCATGCAGCACTAAAGAATATGCTGGGTGCGATACAGAGATAGGGGCACGATTAAGTGCCGCAGCTTCCAGACGGGCGAGAACCCTCTGGAACCTGATTGAGCATAAGTCATCCCTCGACGTTCCATCCCTAATGATGGAATCAGACTGGGATTGCTGCCATTTAGCCATCCAGCTGAAGCTCGCTGCAACTTCAAGGAATCCCGACGCTGACCCGGCAGGCGCATTTGAGGTGGGACCAACCCCCTGACAAGAGCTACATGAGGACCCTTGGTGCAGCAATGTCGAGAGGCTACTGTGAACACACGGGGACCATTGATAGACCTGGGACATAGGGACAGAAAACAACCTGATGTCCCTAGCAGCTGAAAAAAACTCTCTGCACTCCTGAGAGGCTACCGCTGACCGGAGCGACTCCAGTGGCAACCGGGCCAAACGCATACCACTTTAAGGACCGACATTGGCCCTAGTGAGCTGCCCTTCATGCGAATCCTAAAGGGATTTGAATAAAATCCCTGAAAGAACGCTCAGACTCGGAGGCCGGCATAATCCCTCCTCGCCGGAGGAGAGTGCGGATTGCCAGAGGGAAACCGACGCCCGAGCCAGAGCCGCGGGCGCGGAGGCAGCTGCAACCGTGCTGGGGAAGCCAAACAAAGTGAGTCCTGAAGTGGCGACCCAGCAAAACCAGGTACCACTGACCTGAACCTGCCAGATCCCCTGGAACTGGAGGAAATGCCCCCACTCCAAAAAAGGGAATCTTGGGTGGGGGCCGGCTCCTCAGCCCAAGCGCTAGTTGGGCAAAAGGCGCTTGCGCGTTCTGAGAGACAGTCACGTGAATGCCGCTGCACCGGCTGGCCCTGAGGGGGGAGCATACTACGACCCTCTGTGGCCTCCCAGAAAAACCGCTTACCGCAGGCGAGCGGAAGCGCAACCATAACTCCTTGGCGGCTGCGACCCCCGCCAAAAATTCTAGCTGCAGGGGACAGCAAACGGCCATTGCATTGGCCGACGCTCTAGCCATAAAACGGGTTGACACCAGTGAGAACTTACTGGGGCAGCAGAAACTCTGAGAACTGGGAACCGGGATTCCACAATCCCCTGTGGAAGCTTCCAGCCGAAAGCCGCTGCTGCAGCTGCTACGGCCAGACCATGCAAGCCGAACTGCGGAGAAGCAAGCGCAGGTTGCAGGGCTGCCCTGGCCGCCCCAAGGCGGACTTACAACAACCAGTGAGGACGCCTGTCTGTGCCGTCACCAAGGACCACCGCGTCCGAGACAGGGATGGCCATAGACTACATGAGCCGGGTGACTGGAGGGTCCCCTGATGGGACCACCGACCACTATGACCCAGATCCTCCTGGAAAAGGGCGAAGAGACATAAGTCGTCTTGTAGGAAACAAACGCCTGACGGGATGTTTCCACTTCCTGGCAAACAGTTCTCAATTTCAGGCGTGCAGGGAACACCAAACGCTGTCATCTGCCGCCCTTAAGGAAGACCTCCTCCTGGGAGGCGGAGACATCCTCATCCTTAACATGAAGGGAGTCTCTGACAGCTCTGATAAGGGCTTGAACCACTGCTGTCATCCTATTTAACCCTGTCTGTCCCAGAGCCAGAGACAGGGGAGCCTCCAACAGAGGCTGTATCCAGGCCCGGAGCTTTCCCGGCTATGGGCCTGGACCGCTGCTGCCACACCATCAACCCTGTCTGGCCCAAAGCCAAAGAAAGGGGAGTCTCCAGAAAGGGCAGACTCAAGGCCTGGAGCTTTCACACCCGTCCCCAATAGCCCGGCTAAGGGCTTGGTCCGCTGCTGCCGCATCATCAACCCTGTCTAGGCAAAGCCAGGGATAGGGGAGTCTCCAACAGAGGCCGTATCCAGGCCTGGCGCTAACACACCCGTCCCCAATAGCCCGGCTAAGGGCTTGGACCGCTGCTGCCGCATCATCGTCATCATCTCTGTCTGGCTTAGAGTCAGAATCAGAGGAGTCCCCACTTGAAGAAGCCTTATCCAGGCATGGAGCTTCCATCTCCGACCACCGTCAGATGGGAGAGAGCTCGGGTGATAAAGAGGCCGAGAGAACTCTAACCCTCTTACGCTAACACTCCGTACGGGCTGCGCCGGGCGCTGGACCCTGGGAGGTGCGAGGCTGGGCAGCGAGCAGCGATGGCATGTGCCCTATGGCCAAAACCGTAACCTGGGGTACTCTTTACAGGGTACTGCTAGTGAGCGATATGACATGGCCCATTATGGGGCCACTGACCCCCGACAGGAGGCACGTGGTCCCGCAGTGGATGGGAGCGGAGCAGCACAAAGGGGACAGAGTGCATCGGGGCTAGCTATCAACACTGTCCTGTGGCAATGGGCGCTGGCGAAGCAAGTCGCCACTGTTTTGGGCACGGGCGCTTTCAAACACTTAGCCCTGAAAAGGGACATGGCTGCAAAGCGCGGGGGCAGGGATGGATGGCCCACAGGGGGTTAACTTACCATCCCAAGACACTGTGTCTCCCTCAGCAGTCAGGAGAAGTCAGGATGCCGAACGCCGCAAAAACGTCGTTTAGGCTCCGCCCCTAACACAGGCCCAGGCTGCTGGAGGTCCTGCCCCATCCAGGGAGGGGCCGCCCCCAGGGCGGCTCAGGGCCGTGAGAGGGTGCGGCCTAGTTGCGGCCTAAGCCTCCAGAAGCCGGGGGATAAATTTTAACATGCAGCCGCGGCCCGCGGCGCGACCACCGGAGCGGCACCGGAACGCCGTGGGAGCTGGTAAGGGATACCTGCAGCTCTTGAGAGACCCATCTCCAGAGGGCCCTGCGCCCCACAAGACACGGTGCTGCGGCCCTGCATGGCTGCCCAAACGCCAGTGCCGCGCGGCAACCTGTCCTGCTGCCTTAGTGCAGCTATAGTATGGGGGGAAATATGCCCCCCCCATCACTGGGACCCCCAGCACGGCAGAGAAAAACGCCGCTGGGGCCAAACCCTTAAGCAGACGCTGCCGCAGCGGGCTACCATGTCCGCTGCCCAGTGCCGGCACTGACCAAGGGGAGGGAACGTACTCCTGCCCTGGGATGCCCCCCAATACCTGGGGAAAAAGGGCAACACTGGGAGGCCGCAGAAAAATGGAATTCCTGCGGCCAACCAAAACGTATTAAAGGAAGAAATCCCCGACCACCCCCAAAACGGGGGAGGACGGGGTACTCACCAATCCGATGTCTTCGGGCGTTGCGGCATCACCCCTTCGGTACCATAACACACAATGGTGAGGTTACCGGAATCCATAAAAGGCCGGAGGCGGCAGGTGGGGACTGGTGAGCGGCGGGGAGGAAGACCAGCCAGCTAAAGAACTGACTGGGTTCCTGACGCCCTCAGGGGGGACAGCGTCACGGTACAGCTACGCGTGACGGCCCCCCTGAAAGGTGAGAGCCAGGGGCTCAATCACCTTCCCCAGTGAGAGCGGTGCTCGATACCTTCCCAGGTGAGAGCCGCGACTGGCCCGGGCGCTCATAACACTTCCCCAGGGAGAGCCGTGTCTCTCACCTTCCTCCAGGTGAGAGCCGTGTGCTCAATCACCTTCCTCCAGGTGAGAGCTGTGTGCTCAAATCACCTTCCTGCAAAGGAAAGAAAATAACAAAAACTGCAGAGCAGCGTCTGCCTCCTACAGACACTAGGCTGAAAACTGATCAGCCTGGTGTCAGCAGGAGGGATATAGGCAGTCGGGGCAGGGCTAAGACGTTTGATCCGCCTAGTGTCTGCCTCCGAAGGCAAGGCCTATACCCATGGTGCTGTGTCCCCCAATGAATTATTGGTGAGAAATAAAAACTTACCAATGAGCGTCGCCCAAACACTATTAAACTCCTTGCTGAGTGTTATCAGTAAAACAGGAGCTTGTTTGTCTATGTTACTCACAAACTTTAACCTTTTAGAGCTTTGTAGCCTTGAGCACCACCGTTTGCAAACCTCTTGCACTCATGTCACTGTAAGGGTATGTTCGCATAGTGTTTTTTGGATCCGTTTTGAATCAAACACACATCTAACAAAGTGCAGTGTGTTTGAGATTGCTTTCACTGTAAAACATGCATTGGAGTTTAGATGATACGTGTTTTACACACGTCTTTCTGATCCGTTCAAAGAATTGACATATCAATTCTTGATCCGTTTATTTAAAACTATAGGGTGCATTTCTGCTGCAGCAAAAACGCATCCAAACACGAAAATGCGTGTTGGATGTGTTTTACACAGTGCTTTTGAATATGTTTTTGAGATCGAAAACATATCCAAAAGCGCTGTGTGAACATCCCCTAACAGGCTCAGCTAGGAATAGCAGAGCTAATATGCCAATCACTGCTGTAGAACCACCATAACCAGGAAGTGTGAGTCTGAAACTGGTTGTAAAGAGCAGGCTCTGTAAAACAGCATGGTGAGAACGCTCCTTTAAAGAAGACTACAGGGTCAAATCTTCTTAAATCCACAAAGATCATGAGTTAGGAATATATTCAGATTGGCATTCATCTCCCAGTAGTAGATTCATCCAGCTTTTGTCAAAGTTTATTGTACTGGCATACCTAAATTACTGATTCTATTGAATTAAATTTGTACAAAGCCCATACTTAGCTATTGTCAAACCATTATAGTTTCAACCTTCGGATGTTGAAAGAGACGGATGAAGCATAGGGGGTTTTTGTTTGCTAAATCTCTGGTGGTTGTGTTGTTGTTTGGACATACGGGAAGCGTTGATTTCTAAACGAAAATCTGTGCATGGCCCTGGTCTCAACAGCACCTTCCTTATTTGCTTTAAAATATTGCATGATAGTCTTCCAGCTATTTATAGGAGCGGCACCTAGTTAATTGATAAACATTTTTGCCTTGCATCAAGTTTCCATCTGTCCTACCAGTTCATAAGGGCAGAAAAACTCAAGTGGTTGTCCTGCTGTTGGGACTAAGAGAAAACAATAATTTAGGAATAAAAAAAAAAAAAAACTTTTTTGTTGCTTTGCCTCCCCAAAAGATTGGAATAAAAAGAAGCAAAAAAACAGCTGGACAGATATGAAAGAGGAAGGAACTCATGGGTAAAAAAGGACACGAGAGAGTATATCAACGCTATTTGCTATGACAGGATAGTTTTCAAAACTCCAAATATTTTACTGGGTTTACAAAGCTTGCTAAATTTGGCATGTATACTGAAAGAACTGAAGAGCTTACTAATCTATGCTGATGAGCTTTATTGGTTTATTTTCTACAATTTTTACTCGGGAGTTGTTTTGGTAACTCTAAAATTTCTGAATCTGATCCCAAAATGTGTTATTGTACCATTCCATCCACAAATATGAAAATTAGCTCAAACCCCCACCACCACCACTTCCCTCCAAAACTCCAACTTTTTAAATCGCCATGTCAACGTTGGTCTCATTAGAGCCTTCTGCAAGGTTTCCATTATTGTTCTAGAGACACGAACACTACCATTACAGAGACACTGGCAAATCTTGCAAGTTAAAATATAAAATCTTGTTTACACCAGATAACTTATTTTTCGTTCTTGTCACATTGTGCTTCTTCTATAGACACATGGCAGACAGGGACACCAGCCATTTGTACATTGGATTCTTGCAGTTTTCACATCTGTTACTTCAGATCTCTTCAAGTAACACTGCTGCTATTTGAAAGAGCTGAGAATTATCTATAATGCATAGAGATAAAATGCTTATATTCCTAACACACTCAGCTTCTCAGTTATATTTTGAACTTTTGCAAAGCTTTTCCAAGTAGAATCAGGAGAATATGACCAATCAGTCAATTTTGATGCAACAGCACCAACGTATATACTATACAATGACTTAACAAAAATAAAGTAACTAAAAATCAACAAGGATACAAAAAAGAACACCTTGAGATATGGATAAAATTCCTGAAATCTTTTCTCTGAAAACAACTGAAAACGTTATAGACTCCACACAGAAAAAAACAGAATAAAGGAACATGTATAATGTTCACATCTGCTAATACAAGCATTAAAAAGTTGTCATGAGGTGGTCACAGGAGTCTTTATAGAAAGCAAACATAGTATACAAGGAATAGAGAACTATCGACATAACCTGCTCATAGACTTTGCACAGAAAAGTGGCATGAAAAGAATTCTTCTATCACTTCTTCTTCAGACCAGCTCTAATGGATTTCAATTGCATTTATATCAGTAACTATGAACATTACATATATCAGGTATTAAAAGCATAGTTAAAGTGAACCTGTCAGGTGGTTCATGCTATCCTGCCTAGAGGCAGGTAGTGTCCAAGGAAGATAAGCTAGTTCTGTGATATATAGGTTTAAATAGCAAAGATGATTCATACCAGGCACCATAACCCCTTCCCGCTGCTTGGTCATAATAATATTTTTATTTTTCTCCCCGCCTTCCAAAATCCATAACATTTTTATTTTTCCATCTACATAGACATATGAGGGCTTGTTTTTTGCGGGATAGGATGTACTTTATAATAATAGCATGGAACGTACCCTATATTGCACTGGGAAACTGAAAAATGATGTTTTTATGGCTTCCGCTCTTCGGTGTAAATGATGCGTTATCTGTGTTCTACATGCAGCACCATTTTCTGCAACCAGCAACGTTTTTGTTTTTCCCCTTATGGACAAGTTTTATTTGTAAAATGGAAAAAGGGGGTTTTGAACTTTTAATTTTTCTCATACTTTTAAAACTTATTTTTTTTTTTACTTTAACATACAGTCCCCATAGGGTACTTAAAGGGGTTGTCTCACTACATTGATTCATCTTACCTCAGTCCTGTTTTCTTGGTTTCACTTTGAATTCAGGGGCGTTTTTACTGGCTTCCACTTGGCTGCAGTAGAAGCCAGGTCTGTAGCTATAGCAACCAGTGCTGGCAGCCTATCAGGATTGATCAAACAGGTCTGTACCTATGGCGACCTGAAGAGAGGATATCTAGGAATAGGTAGAACACTGTTAATTGACATATATTGCAAAGTGATTTGTTTTTGCAAGATCTTTAACATAAAAAGCAATAGTTGTAGTGAGACAACCCTTTAACCTACCAGAGGCAGAAAGTAATAGAAGTGCTTACACGGCGGCTATGGAAGCCTTCATTAGACTTCCAGCTGCTATGGCAACTGCTAGACACTCCACCATCTTGTCCCGGGGGTGAGTGGGGCAATCGGGGGCGGGGAGGAATGGTACCCATTCATTTAGATGCCATGGCCACAATCGCTGTGTCTTCTAAATGGTTAAACAGCATTATATCATAAGTTTCCATCAAATGTCGGTAAGGGGTAAGAGACCGTAGGAATCCTTACTCTGCCCACATCCAGTTTGACAGCATTCCCTGTATTAGTATGTACAGAGTCAATCACGGTGTGGGGTCTACAGTACTTTGTTTCACTGTTAAGATTTCCTCTGCTTTTCACTCAGAAATTCAGCATCAAATCATATAAACCTATACATCATAGAGCTCAACTTTTTTTTCTCTCTATCATATCCTGCTCTCAGATAGGGCAGCATAAACCACCTGACAGGTTCTCTTCAAGTACCAGATGCTGCATGGACAAAAGCCTTGTCAGATATATCAATAGGGAGCTGTAAGTCCCATCAAAACATGAGAGGGAAGGGGCGCCTTTGGCTGGCATTGGACTAAGCCTGAAGATAGTGTAAAGAAATTCTCATCTTGTACTAGGGAAGCGACAAGCAGGTGGAAGTAGACAGGGCAAAGCAGCCTTCGCTAATAGATCACTGGAGGTCACAGCTCATGGACCCCCACCAACAATATGCCAGAAGTCAGTTACACCTGGGGTTACCATTTACCAGTAAACACAGTTAAAAAAGGAATGTCAAGCGTTTAGTCAATTCTATAAACAGAAATTCCCTAATAGAAAGACATTATGATAATTACTCCCCTTAGATGCGCTAGCTGTTCTAATAATAAGCCTGGAGGGCTGTGAGAAAATGTCAGCTTCCACTGCTGCCCTACAGTATCCATTTATCGCAGGATGTTTCCCATAATGGGCTTTTCACAAGGACCTGGATTGATGCAAGTCCTTACTGTTAGTTATTGTAATACTAGAAATATATGGTTCAAAAGGCAAATGTCCTTATTGAACTGGTCCCAAAATATATAGAAAGGATTTAGATGTATTTTGTTAGCTTTAATTTCTTTACATAGGGAATGTTTTAGCAATGAAATAACACTGGACCCAATGCCATATTAAAGGGGGGTCTTGCTGCTTGAGGTGTTCATAATTTCTCTGCATGGTGTAGCACATGACCAAGCAGACATGATGTCACTGGGATATACCCCACAGGGTGCGTGCTCCCAAAGCAGATCACTACTGTCACTAATACTCTGCATTACTGTGTGTGAGTACATGTCACTACTCTGGCTGGGAATAGATTTACAGCGCATGGGCACGCTCCAGTGCGGCACACAGAGCAGAGATGTGATTTTGTACAAACGGACCGGGGCTGACTCAATATGGGTAAGATCTCCTAAAGACGAGCAGTACACTGAATAGATAACGGCTCGACTAGAAAGAAAACAAAGAAAGATTCATGGTGGAAGTGTTTAGAATTTACTTTATAAACTTCACACATCAATTTTATTTGATAAGAACATCCCTTTGATGAAGCTTCTTTTTTAGCTACACAAACCTAGGTGTCAGAACAAGTTTTTATTCATCAGTTTCCTGTCCCTTTTTACTTTTAATCTGGACAGTGCTCACTCCACAGCTTCCTATAACTGCTTTATTACTGAGGTCATATTCCAAGAACCTTATGTAATAATTATGTTTGTGTATATTATACTCCAAGGTACTTATATGCATTTGGGCACATTTAGCCTTTATCCATTATAGGTGGGATGTCTCCATTAGATCTATAGGGGGTGAGATGTGTGCAACATTTTTGTGGGTATTGTTTTGGGTTTTTACTATTTTTTTATGTGTATTTGAGCAATAACATTTTATTTTTAATTTCTGTATAATTCTTTTGTTAGTGCTATTGATTTAAGTATGTGGTTTGTTTTAAAACTAAATGTGTCATGTTGATGAAGTTGGCCTGCTATACATGGTGCATAGATTGGCTCATCGTTCTCACAGCACACTGGTATCACAAATATCCTGCATTGTTCTTACAGGCAATGGACCATTACTTAAATGTTAAGAATTTTGTTGTTTGGTTGCAGAGATATTGAAGCTAAGACCTACTAAATACAAATTCACATTTTATTATTAAATTGAATCTGTCATCAATTCCCCAATTTGGATTTAAAACAAAGGTTTATCCTTTGGGTTTCCCCTGGCCTTGCATGTCAATAGACGCCGTATGTTGCTATTCCCGGCCGAAGGGGGCCCCGCTTTTTGTGAGCGGGGCTGTATTTGGTTTCAATTGTTTATTTTTAGTTTTGGGCCAGTGAAATTTCCACGCCCAAGTTATACCGTTTGCTCTAAGTGAGAAATGAATCCTTTATTCGGTTCATACCCATTTTGGTCTGTTGGCAGATTAGTTTCCCTGATTAACAAAACTCCCCGGGAAAGCGGACACGGGAAAGAGCCGGAGGGACCCCCCATAGAAATTTGAACAAACTAACCACGGGGTTGAATAAAAACAAAGTAAAAATTTTTTTTTATAATTGGGAAAAACGCCCTCTTTGTAGAAATAAAGAAAGCACGTACAAACACCATGGGGTCCTTTATATTGCCCCCATGTGGTCCCCCATTTTGGAAACTTGGTTCAAAAACAGGTACACCCGTTAGCTTTTTAATGTTTATGACATCCCCCAATGACGTCATGTTAAAAGGGTTAGCCTAATTATTTCTTTTTCCAAAAGGTGTTCAACATGTCGAAAAAAACTGGCTCGGGCGTTGCAGAGAAATTGACAAATTCAATTTTATTTAGCCCCCTTATGGTTGACATCAAGGTGGTTTTTACTAAAACATTGCCCCTAAAGACAAGGTAGAAATTTGCAATGGTTCCTGGTACCGGGGAGGGGGCGCCCTACCGGGGACTTCTTGCCAGAAGAGGGAGTAGCCCAAGCAGTGGTTAGGGGCAACGAAGGGGATTTTGGGGTGGAAATATCCAGAAACCAAGGCTTTGTTGGTTTTTTAATTGCTATCTGAGAGATGTTTTTTTGAGGTGGCCTGGGGTTTTGGGGAGGAGTTATAGATGAGTGGGCGGCCAAGTGATTTTCTGAGATTTGTGGGGGGAATTTACGGGAGGAAAAAGCCCAGCCGTTATTAAGGGGCTGATAGAAGCAAAAGAAGATGGCTGTTGGCGGCGATTGTGTGGGGGATGGTATCTGGGAGATAAGGCCCGGTGTTGGAGGGGATTATAGAAGTTCTTGTGTCATGGGGTTTTTGGGGGATTCCCCCCCTTTGGCAATGGGTTTTGGGCCAAGTTAAGGGAAAAACCCCGGCAGAGGGGGGAGGAGGGGGTCCCGGGAGGAAAAAGAGGTAATTTTCATCCGGAACGGCAGCAGGAAGGATTGGTTTGGAGGGAGCCGAGGTAGCCAGAACGGGAGGCCACAGGAAGGAGTTGAGTAGTTTTACGGGAATGACAAGGGAGGCGTATTTTTGGTGGAATAAAGTTAAGGATACGGTTCGAGATTTTTCTGGTAAACGAAGAAGAGGGGGGGGTTTTGGTTTTTGGTTTGTGAAGAAGGGGTTGGAAACGAACTTTGGGCTGAGAACATAGAGCCATTCCATTTTATGAGAGATCATATGGGAAGGGGATAAGTTCTCCCCGGTCCTGAATAAGCGAAGTGAGGTGTGTAGGCAATGCGGAGAACGGAGGGGCCCGGGTTTAAGTTTTTTCTTTATTCAAGGAAAGGGTTCAAATGTAGCATAACCAATTATGCTACAATAACAGTGGGGCATCAGAATTTTAGAGTGGCAAAAACCCTTAACCGTTGGGGGGGAAAAGGAAGAAAAACCTTAATCTGATATTTTTTGGTTAAAACTTTGTATTATTTTTAAAGACGGGAAAAATGAGCAATTATTTGGAGTGGCCTGTCTGAAATATGTTAGAGTCTTCCCATTATTGTTCTAGGTTATTTTGCCCAATCAGCCATTTTTTTAATGTAAAGGGGGTTTGTCAATGGCTTTTTAAAACCTTTTTTCCCGACACGGAATGTAAGGGGTTCCCTGTGGGTTGAGAAATTTGCTACATTCGTCAAAGGGGTATCGAACAGGCCCATTTTGCCCTCTGTGTCCACCGGGGTCTAGGGGAGCAAGTGATGGCCTCCAAGGACAATATTCGGCCAAAACCCGCATAAAGGCCCCGGCTCCTCTTATTTTAAAAAGGGAAAAATGACCCCCTTCTGCTAACCAAAGACAATGGTGCCCTTTCCACCATTTGCCCCGATGTTTCCCCAACTCTCCCCTCTCCACGACTGCCATTTAAAACCGCCTTAATTTATAGTAGGAGGTCCTCTAGCCATCCCCATGCTTGGGTTTCCCCTGTTGCTTTTAGGTACAGCTGCTAATTGGGTTTCTTCAATGTGGAAACTTTTAAATTGGAGAAAACCTTGGTCCAATCCTTTAAAATGTGGAGAAGTGAAGACTTTATAACTTTGTGGATAATAGTTTATATGTATGAAAGACAGGTTACTGGCAGTATCAAAATTATTAAAACCTTTCCAAATGCCAGATGAAACATATTTAACTACAAATTCACATATGGGAGCTGTGGGTAGAAATAAACCCCTTCCTAAATATGCACAGCATGTCTAATCAGTGTGTGAATTGCAGCCTTTCAATCGCTAGGAGCCAGAGTTCATACATTTTTTAGATGTCTATTTCAATATTTATATAGAATACTTCTAACAGACTAGTAGAACTTGTCAGCCTTGTCAGTAGGTTTCACAATAAAGGCCTTTTGAAAGAAATCCCATTTGAAAATTTGTTCAGATATGTTCTAAACTAAAATCAAAATCTATCAAATAGAGATAGCACAGAACTGCAGAAATTTCATCCCACAAAGATTGTTCGTTAAGCCACCATCAAGCTATTAAACACCATGATATCAAACAATATCTACACGTCAGTTTGATTTGCTACATAAAATGGTGCCACACTAGGGTATATGGAAAATTAAAGGGTTGCCCATGACAGAAAAGATCTTTTTATCAAAAATAGTGGCACCTGTGACCAAGGGCTATACCTAGTGCTGCAGTTCATCACTATCTAAGTCAGGGATGTCAAACATGCAGGACACCTGAGTTCCCCAGATATTCTAAAGGGTGCTGGAGTCCTCCTCTAAGAACTGGGACCGGCGTTCAAAGGGTTGTCTGGTAGAAAACAAAACCTGGGCCCAGTGTGGGTAAAATTTAAAATACACCTATGTGCCTGTTCCCCCGGAGCTCCCCAGTGATCCGCTCCTCTTTACATCTGGGTTTTTAGCTAGACATGCAGAAGAGGTTCAGATGAATTTTTTTCATGCTGGACAACCCCTTTAATTCCAATCCCCGTAATTTAACCCCTTAGATACTGTGGGCAATAGTGAGAGATTTGACAAAGGGAGCTTAAGAAGGCAGCCATGACAGTCGGAGGCCTAACAGCAGCTTCCCACGTGTCTTTTATATAGAAGCTTGACAGGCTGATAGTTAACATAAAACATTGCAGTATAGTCATGTACGGCACTGCATTATGGCAGCAACCAACTCACATCAGTCCCATATTGAGATAAGTAAAAAAAACAGTGTAAAAAAATAAATAAAAAAATAAAAAATACATACTATCCTTTTCCCATTATAAATGTCTATCACGCAAAAAAAAATAAAAATCAATAAATGAAACAAAGTAATGACTTACGCAATTTTCTTGTATTGTACTGAATTTGAAGGAATTTGAGACTCATCAACTTTTATGTGCGGCCTTCTTACCTGGATTAGTTTGATACCCCTGATCTGAGTGAATGAGGTTGAGATGCAATACAAAATCGACATCTTTTTTCCTAGTCATTTTACATTATTGCATCTGAATACGTTGATTCCAATGCCACCGTCATGTCAACCATAGCCTACTTAATTTGAACCTCTGGAAGGCTTGCAGATTTTACAGCATATTTACAGCCTAGTTCCTAACAGATTTTATGGCAAGTGTGAAGTTTTGCACTCAGTGCATTATTTTGCTATTTTCTGGACCAGGGTAAATGTAGGATTACACTACACAAATTAAATCTTATATCTTAAACAGGCTTGTTATTAAAAATAATACTATTAAAAAGCATACAGCAAAGCATACATACTATATTGCACAATCTTAAGAGATTCCTCTTTTAGTATACTCAAGCCTATTTGAAACACTTTGCCAAAATAGCAGTGCTCTGTCTCAGATTTATAATTGCAAACTTACAAAAATTACGTGGTTAATGGTCTGGAATACAGCATTTTGCCGCTCAACTGAGAATGTATCCTTTAGAGTCATAAATTATTTGGCTGCAATTGTAACAACCAATCTGTATGTTGGTTGTGTGGATCATAATGAAATATGCCTACAAGTCTGGAGATCGTCTTCCCCTTCACCTCTTCTCTATTCTGAAGAAATATCTTGTAACAAAATAGCATTAAGTTGGTAAAAAATGTGAATGTGCTGAATTCAGCAAATCCTTCATTTGTTTTCAAGGACACATCCGTAGCCGTTTCTTATCATTTTTATGCAATCGGTTTCTGGGTGGCAAACAGTTTGGGATAATGGCCAGGCTTTCATATGCCTATTTCACATAATGGAAATATGAGATTGTTTTTGAGCTAACAAAGCAGATTTTAAGTAAACAGTGTGGATGGTCAAGTTCATCATTCATTCTAATGCTGCAGGACGCCACATTGTTCTCTGCACCAGGGAAAAATTTCTGCTTGGTAAATAGACACAAAAAAATTCACGTCTGCTTTTTGGACATTTTACTGTAAAACCAAGGACAAAACATGGGGATAGGTCATAAAGACAACCCCTCTCCATATATCCTATTAGGGCATTAGTCCCCCATGTTAAGACCAAGTTCTGTAACTAAAACAAGGACTGGTTCAAAATAAGCAGTTCTGGTCCAGTGGAAATAAGCCATCCTCACATTACATGGACCAATTCTCCCACAGCTGCCATTTGCAATGGCAGGGTGACTCTGGCTTCCCCTTGCAAAATGAGCCATTTGTCAAGATGCTGGGAACAGGACTTGGGGAAATCAATAGCATTTCCCAAAAATCGCTGTCTTGTTATGGTATTAGTCAACCTAATGCAGCTCTAACAGTCTCCAAATTTTCATTTACAACAATTTGATTACGCAAGCAGTGCAGCGGTTGGATAATGGTCCTAAGCAGTAAGAACTCAATATATTTGGGAAAAAAACCCAGTGAGGACAGTTTCTCTCAGTGATGACAGGCATCTGTAAAAATAACACTTTAAATTACGCTGAACGATTTCCAGCAGCCCATGAACAGGATGCAAACAGTTAGGGCTTGTGCAAACTCCGCTTGAAGGGAGCATTCCCAGGCGGTTTTAGTCCCCACAACCTGCCAAGTTGTTCAGGTCTGAATAAGACTAAAGGGTTTGTGGTGTGTGGTAAATATGTGGAGAGCCAGCCCAAACTGCTCTTTTGGCCATTTTAAGATGCAAACCCAGGAAGTTGTGTTAGGTAGGAGAAAGTCAATGCCAGTGCCAACTCGTAGCATGAACAACAGCCACAGAGCCAAACCCCCAACAAACTTTCCAGTTGGCATCAAATATTCCAAAGGAAATGTTCTCATGTGGATTAGTAAACCCATATTTATGCATTATATGGCCAGATGGTAAAATGTGATACATCAGTCAACAACTAATAGCACTACAAGTCCCAAGGTAACTCCGGCATTAAGCAGGACCTCACCTGCAAATCAATCCACACCTTTAAATATAAATGCCGTATTGAAATCCAAATGAACTTCTTTCTTAACTTCTCTTTAATATCAATACTTATCAATGTATTCACATCCAATAAATCAGCTCAGTCTCTGAGTCTTCAAAGCTCGGCGTGCTCGCCACAGTCCTCATCGAGATAGAGCAGGTTGCTGCTTTCGTGTTGCCCGGCACGCAACGTTTCGGGGGAACCACACCCCCTTTCTCAAGCGCTATAGCGCATTTCTTCTACATAGTAACACAACTGCAGAGTACCTTATACTACTCCATCTAACACTTGCCACTGTGCTGGCTTATGCTTGGCTGTTTGGCCAAAGCGCCATTGAATAAAGCCATTACAAGCCTTAGCCTTTAGGCTAAACACACATCTGTGTTGAAGGCTTTGTTTGAATCCTCTGTTGCAGAGTCCACCATATTTGACAGGATATATAATACAGGCTGGATTGCTTCCTGTTAAAACTCTGGACACCACAATGAAACTCAATGAAGCACAAAATACCCCAATGAAGTCCATGAGGCAGCACTGGTGTCTGTCTTGTGATGAAGCCAGCACTCCACCATTTTTATTTATTGCTTCTATGAGAAAACAAGAAAATGGAATTGATGACAAAAGATGTGAACGCCACTCTCTTGTACTACTAGTATATGGGCATATTATGGGTAAGATGGTATCTAAATTAATCCAAAATTATGTTGGGAGCTGAACTTTACGTCCACTAAAACTACCACCCAACCTCAGTTGCGGGATTGACTCTGATGAAAGCAGTCTGTGTGATTATTCAACATTATATACATAGGACGAGGGTTTTTCTTCTCCCTTTATCTCTAGATGGATGAAGAGGGTTTAACATGCATATAGCTATAACTGTTAATTACAGTTGTGCTCAAAAGTTTACGTACTCTGGCGAAATTTTTGCTTTCTTGGCCTTTTTTCAGAGAATATGAATGATAACACAAAACCGTTTTTCCACTCATGGTTTGTGGTTGGGTGAAGCCGTTTATTCTCAAACTACTGTGTTCTCTCTTTTTAAATCATAATGACAACCAAAAACATCTAAATGACCCTGATCAAAAGTTTACATACCCCAGTTCTTAATACCGTGTATTGCTCCCTCTAACATCAATGACAGCTAATTCAGCATGCACAATAAGGGCTGCATGGCCGAACAGGGAGGAAAGGTCCCATGCTGCCCCAACAGCATAAAATGTCTTTATTACATTAAAGTGAACCTGTCATGTAGTATATGCTGCCCTACCTGAGAGCATTATATGATAGAGGAGAGGAGCTGAGCTCTGTAATATATAGGGTTATATGATAGGAGAGAAGCTGAGCTCTGTGATATATAGGGTTATATGATAGAAGAGAGAAGCTGAGCTCTGTGATATATAGGATTATATGATATAGGAGAGGAGCTGAGCTCTGTGATATATAGATTTATATGAGAGAGGGGAGTAGCTGAGCTCTGTGATATATAGGGTTATATGATAGGAGAGGAGCTGAGCTCTGTGATATATAGGGTTATATGATAGAGGGGAGAAGCTGAGCTCTGTGATATATAGGGTTATATGATAGAGAAGAGGAGCTGAGCTCTGTGATATATAGGATTATATGATATAGGAGAGGAGCTGAGCTCTGTGATATATAGAGTTATATGATAGAGGGGAGAAGCTGAGCTCTGTGATATATAGGGTTATATGATAGGAGAGGAGCTGAGCTCTGTGATATATAGGGTTATATGATAGAGGGGAGAAGCTGAGCTCTGTGATATATAGGGTTATATGATAGAGAAGAGGAGCTGAGCTCTGTGATATATAGGGTTATATGATAGAGTGAGAGAAGCTGAGCTCTGTGATATATAGGGTTATATGATAGTGGAGAGGAGCTGAGCTCTGTAATATACAGGAAGTCCCCGAGTTACAAACGGGATAGGGACTGTAGGTTTGTTCTTAAGTTGAATTTGTATATAAGTCGGAACAGGTAGATTTATTAAATGTAATTCCAGCAAAAAACAATTTGGATAGTACAGGGAACAGTTTTTACATTTGTTTTGCTGTCTGTGCCCTTTTTTTTTTTTTTTTATAATATTTCACCTAACGTTCTGTATCTCATGTACAGCTGTGGCATGCTGGCACTTGGTTATCATGGTGCGTGACTCAGTGTTGAATGTCAGCCATGCCCATAAGTCTCTGTTTGTAACTAGGGGACGTATGTAAGTCGGAACGATGTAAGTAGGGGACTGCCTGTATAGAGTTATATGATAGAGGGGAGAAGCTGAGCTCTGTGATATATAGGGTTATATGATAGAGGAGAGGAGCTGAGCTCTGTGATACATAGGGTTATATGATAGAGGAGAGAAGCTGAGCTTTGTGGTATATAGGGTTATATGATAGAGAAGAGAAGCTGAGCTCTGTGATATATAGGGTTATATGATAGAGGGGAGAAGCTGAGCTCTGTGATATATAGGGATATATGATAGAGAAGAGGAGCTGAGCTCTGTGATATATAGGGTTATATGATAGAGGGAGAGAAGCTGAGCTCTGTGATATGTAGGGTTATATGATAGAGGAGAGGAGATGAGCTCTGTAATATACAGGAAGTCCCCGAGTTACAAACTGTATAGGGACTGTAGGTTTGTTCTTAAGTTGAATTTGTATATAAGTCGGAACAGGTAGATTTATTAAATGTAATTCCAGCAAAAAAAATTTGGGATAGTACAGGGAACAGTTTTTACATTTGTTTTGCTGTCTATGCCCTTTTTTTTTTTAGAATATTTCACCTAACGTTCTGTATCTCATGTACAGCTGTGGCATGCTGGCACTTGGTTATCATGGTGCGTGACTCAGTGTTGAATGTCAGCCATGCCCATAAGTCTCTGTTTGTAACTAGGGGACGTATGTAAGTCGGAACGATGTAAGTAGGGGACTGCCTGTATAGGGTTATATGATAGAGGGAGAAGCTGAGCTCTGTGATATATAGGGTTTTATGATAGAGGAGAGGAGCTGAGCTCTGTGATATATAGGGTTATATGATAGAGGAGAGGGGCTGAGCTCTGTGATATATAGGGTTATATGATAGGGGAGAGGAGCTGAGTTCTGTGATATATAGGATTAGATGATAGAGGGAGAGAAGCTGAGCTCTGTGATATATAGGGTTATATGATAGAGGGAGAGAAGCTGAGCTCTGTAATACATAGGGTTATATGATAGAGGGAGAGAAGATGAGCTCTGTGATATATAGGGTTATATGATAGAGGGAGAGGAGCTGAGCTCTGTGATACATGGAGTTATATGACAGAGGAGAGAAGCTGCGCTCTGTGATATATAGGGTTATATGATAGGAGAGAATCTGAGCTCTGTGATGTATAAGGTTATATGTTAAAGAAGAGAAGCTGAACTCTGTGATATATAGGATTATATGATAGAAGAGAGAAGCTGAGCTCTGTGATATATAGTGTTATTTAATAGAGGAGAGGAGCTGAGCTCTGTGATATATAGGGTTATATGTTAAAGAAGAGAAGCTGAGCTCTGTGATATATATGGTTATTTGATAGAGGAGAGAAGCTGAGCTCTGTGATATATACGGTTATATGATAGAGGAGAGAAGCTGAGCTCTGTGATATATAGGGTTATATGATCTAGGAGAGAAGCTGAGCTCTGTGATATATTGGGTTATTTGATTGTGGAGAGAAGCTGAGCTCTGTGATATATAGGGCTATATGATAGAGGAAAGAAGCTGAGCTCTGTGATATGTAGGTTTATATGATTTGGAGCTGACTTTCTGACCAGACTCCTTAAGAGACAATAGAAGTCCTGCTTACCCCACCTACATTCAGTGACTGACAGCTTTCCCTGTATCAGTAAGTATACAGAGCAAAATGTCAATCACTATATGTGGGCGGGGTAAACGCTTTCATTTTCACAGATTTTCTCTGCTTTTTACACAGAAATCCTGCTTCAAATCATATAAACCCATGAATCACAGAGCTCGGCTTCTCTTCCTCTAGCATATCCTGCTCTCATATAGGGCAGCATAAACCACCCGATAAGTTCCTTTAAAGGTGTTGTCTCATCTCAAAGTTTCATAGGATGCATGAATGAAATAATGCTGCTTTGCTCTGTCACTTCCTGGTCAAGCTGTCTGTAATTAGCATTTGAGCTCTGTGTATTCAGACTTCTGCTAATTAGATAAATCTCATGCTGTCAGGACCAGGGAAGCTTCTGAGTTTACGTAAACAGCAGTAATTACTGGCATTTGTCTGAAAGATGAGATAACAAACAAGCTCTCACTGCCCGGAGGTCTGAGCTGCACGACCTTTGTGATGCCGACACTCCCTGCTATCAGATAGAACAAACAGCAAGGGGGGAGAAGTACACAGGTCGGTCACTTGGGGAGCCAGAAAGAGCACAGAAGGTGAGTAAATCACTTGTAGCTCCTTAACAAAAAAAAATGAACGCAATATATTTGGAAAATATCTTTATTTAGTGATCCCAACATGTTGAAAGCTAATCTATGTAGCAAGACAACCCCTTAAAGCAAAAACAAAACCTTCTGGCTTTGGTTGGAATAACGAGACCAAAATGAAACTTTATAGACACACTTATAAACACTGTTGGGCGTGGTGTGGATAAGGTTAATAAAGAATTGTATCCAAGAGTTTTTTTGGGGGAGGTAGAGGGCGTAGAGGGGTACAATGGCACAGGAAGTTTAGTCAAAGTTAGTAGCATGATGATTGCAGCATCTTATCAGAGAATGTTACAAATTTGAATCTATCACCAGGTAGCTAGGTGTAAGACACACTTGTCATTTGTCACAATCAGAGCAGATCTGGGTTACAGCAGCAGTGAACATCTCCCGATCCCTGATTATCATATAATCATTCATTGCAGAGGATGAAGCATCTTCTTTGGTCTAGAGCCTCTAGATATTACTGACAGCTAAACTCTCTTGTGCGAGTTCATGAACGATGCAGAACTAATACTTCTCATAACTAATGACATTTACAGCGTATCAGTGTAGAGAATGCAAGCTAAACACAGCAGCACAAATTATTGCTGACAACTGAGACTGTAACAAACTGCAGCTGTGGGAGCGAGACCAGGTCAGGAACAGCCTCTGCCATCAAACAACTTCCACTTACTGACTGCAAGCAGAGATCTTGAAAAAGCAAGGAAGTTAGTTACACAATGAGTCAAACATGTGGCACTGAACAGAACAGTACCCGATTTTCAGAGCAGTAACAAAGCTAATAAAAAAAAAAAAAATCATTCTACTACATGACAGAAAAGGATGCACATTTCCAGTTTTATTTGCTGGTAACTACACAATCCTATGAATGTATCAATTATCTAATGAACATATACCTTAATTATGTGAATGTTGCACTTAAAGTAATGAAGTACAACACCATAAAGCATAAAAATACAAAAAAAGAAGATTTACAGGTCTGTAAGTGTATTAGACAGGATTACAAGAGAAGCTGTATTCTTAAGTGAATATCTGACCTTGCCACCTTATGCATTTTATAGTCAGGAACTTCCATAGCCAATATGTTGATGGGAAAGAAATCAACAAAATCAAATTACCATGATGAAAGTCATTCTGGAATCCCAATCTAACATCTCCACCATCACAGGGTTCACCTATTCATGGACAACAGGCTGCACATAGGTCTTACAAAAGCTAAAGCGCATATGACTGAACTGCACTGATACTGTACCGCTCACAGCATCTTGTTTTTGATGGAAATCTACCTAAGCACTTCCTTTTTATTTAACACTTTAGCAGATGTGTTTTTTTTTTTTCTTTTTAGTAGTTATTGGTTCAGATTTGTTGGTTCCTTTTTTTTAAGCTGACCTACTTTTCCATGGAGTCTACACATCCTGTTTCAGTTTACCTTTTACTAGTGTGGCGGCTCACTTGCATCCGGACGCCATTTTGGACCGACTCAGGGTTCTTCACTCAGGGGATCGCCGCTTTGGTAGGCGAATGGCACACTGACAACAGCTTCTTTATGGCTCCAGCCTGTTTTATTGTTCAGGCATAGCATACCAGCAATAACACATATAAATAAAATCCTCGGCCGTCTGGCCACTAACTGAACAATGATAGAGACCCTCTCTATCAATGGTCTCGGCCTATCGCCAAGCACCACAAATCCTTCACCCACACTGAGTTCAGAGTTCGCTCCAAGCCTCCGGGGGGACCAGAGCCTCTCTTCAGCTCCTCCACTGCTCCACTCTCAGGCAGCAGACTATGCCCCCCGATCACCTGTAATAGGAGGCCTTTTATAGCCCTCCAGGGACTGGCCCAAAACATGGCCTGGAACGTGGCGACGGCCTCCCACCCAACGCTACGACCGTCCCGAGAAAAGAAACCCATACCTGGCTGCAAGGCAGCCATTCTAGCTACATGTGTCAGTAACCTATTGTTACTGACACCAACAAGTCTCCTTCCCCACCGAACCCAGGTTTTCGGTGGCACGTTTGTAGCAGGTATCCTGCTGAATTCCACCTAGTGGCAGATACCTGCAGCTGCACACGGTCACTCTGCCACACTAGGTAGAACAGTTCAACAGACTGAAATTGCTGGTTATATTGGCTGTGATGCTTTCTTTATACACAGTGGGCCAAAACTGAAAACTTGGACAAAGTAGCGGGCCAACCTCATGTTTCTCCCTGTGAGCTCCTCTTATCAGTCATCCCCCCTGTCTGGGTTGTTTCTCTTGTGACGTGGTCCCTTCTCTGCTCTATGCAGGGGGTAGGGCCTGAGTGAAAGCAGTTTAATGACAGCTCCTGGCTTCTTCCTCTTCTCCTATTGATAAAGGAATTGCCGGTCTCCCCAGGATGCCATTGCAAGACCCCCGGATAAAAAGATCATACTTATATGTGTTTATAATTTCTGGATGACACAAACAAGAAGATGGCGCCTGGCTGCTTGCCAAACTAGCTGACTCTCGTGAAACTTTGCTAGCTAGTAGCCTTATGTTTAGATAAGATACTCGTGTAGTAACATTTGCTTCGTTGATTTTATGAACTCATCAAAAACCATTTGAAATGTATGTTAACCAATCACATTCCTTGGAGGTTACACCCTGTTGCAAGGGTTATAAATAAAGGAGGTTTAGCTGCCTCCATCTTTTGGAGTTTCTGCTAAGTTCAACACCTGTGTGGGCTCTGTTATTCCCCCGTCGCGACGTCATTCACCTACAACACGTGACCTGATCCCCAGTCTGGCGGACCACCTGTCTCAGTTTGCCGTAACACCTGTGTACACTGCCTAGTGGTTACTCATGGGCCAAATAAAATTACACTGCGGGCCAGATTTGACCCGCTGGCTAGAGTTTGATACTCCTGGTCTACAGTGACGGTGTGGATGGTGAACTCACGTGATACCTCATCACTATGGCCTCATGATCACCCCGACCTGGAAGAGATTGGTGGCACAAGACAGAAGACAAATTCTGTCTAGGCTTTCCATTTTCCTATTTTCTTACAGATTCCTAGGCTTTATAGTTTGGGTCTTCACGGAAGCGATGATGCCTAATATTTGAATGTTTTTTACTGTTATCTTTATTTTTTTTTTACAGAAAAAAGCACCATATGGTGGGAAAAGGGTTATTTTTATAGGCATGACAAGCATCTTATTAGGTCCTTTCTATATCAGTGACTAACAGGTATACTTTGCCATGACAACCCTTCATCTATGAGGGATTCTGGCTAATCACGTAGATGCTGCAGTCACTATGGACCACAGCATTTAAGAGGTTAAACTGCTGGGACTGCAGTCATCTCCAATGCTGGCATTTGAATGAGAATCTCACACTTCATTACGTTGCACATATCTGTCAAGGTATCATGAAAAAAGTTATTCCAATGGATACTGCGATGCAGCTGCGACTGTCCCATTGACATTAATAGAACAAACCCAGTACTATTTGAACGACGTCCGCTTTATTAGCTCGTGGTATATGCTTTTCATGAGGGTCACAAAAGCGTGGCAGACAACGTGGTAGTCCCACCGGCAAATAGAGCAAACATAGTATAAATAGGACTATGTAAGTTCTATTCATGTCCATAGGCCAACAGCTGTATCCATCATTCACAATACCCCGATGCAACATAGCGAAAAACGAAGGGTAATATGTATGAAGTGGTCAGTCTTAATGTTCCGGCGTTACAGTAAATGCGCCAACAGTGATTAGTTCGCCTAATTTCCCGATGTATGGCACATCGAACAAACATGTTTGGCACATTGTGCTCCTGGCCCAATACTTTGTAATGCAGCAAAGATGTGGGGGCGTTGTGGGGGTATGTTGTAGCACATTCGTACTATTAGACACATTTATGAATGTGGCTTGGCAAAAATAGGTGCATAACCACTCGAACAGGCAGGACCATTTCAATATGGTCTGCCTGAGTTGTCGTAATAAAACTATATTTGCCATTAGGGCAAAAAAAAAATCCCTTATTTCTCAACTTATACCAGTAATATAATATAAAGTAGTTTATGAAAA
The DNA here is from genome assembly GCA_025379985.1 of Phyllomedusa bahiana. Classification (NCBI taxonomy): domain Eukaryota; kingdom Metazoa; phylum Chordata; class Amphibia; order Anura; family Hylidae; genus Phyllomedusa; species Phyllomedusa bahiana. The sequence goes on along the minus strand of JAODAL010000622.1, from coordinate 6,161 downwards.
TTTGGGCAAACTAATAAAATTAGTTTAAATTTTAAATTTTTAATTTTTAAATTGTATGATATAAAATTAATATAAAATTATTTTAAAATCCCAAAAATAAAAAATGATCTTTTTAAAAAATTGTTTTTTAAATTTTGTATATAATCTAAAGTTTTTAAAAATTTTAAATAACAAAAATTTAAATTTTTAAACCCAAATTTACACCCAATCAAAACAAAAAATCCTGTCCCCAAATCGTGTATTTCGGGGACTTAGTGAAAGTTATATCAGTGATTACAAACCATCTTTTAGAGCTAGAAAAAAAAGGGAAAAGGTGTTAGAATAGCTGTCAGTGAATAAAATATGGGAATGATTTTTGGTGTGTTTGCACCAAAAAGTCTCAGAAAGGGACCTGTGGTGTATTAGTTTTACTGTATGCCCAAATTCCCCCAAATTTTTTTTTTTTTTCATACATGTCACCCAAAAGTGTAGTACAGCCTTATTGAGCTCCTGCCACGGGTTTTTGGGGTATAAAAATTGGACCTGGGGGATCTCCATAAGATATTTATAAATAAAAAATATATATATAAATTTTAAATATATTTTATTTAAAATTATATATAAAATATTTTATATATATATATATATATATATATTTTATATATTATATTTTTTCATGGAGTTTTAAACGGGGTTTTTTCTTCCCCACAATGATAAGTTAAAAACATGTAGGAAAAGGTAAAAAAAAAGGGTTTCCCAAATACATTGCTGTTCTGATTTGCCTTGTTTCAGTGCAAGACCCAGTTTTTTTTCCCCTGCTGGTTACACAAGGGGCTCTAGGTTCCCAAACATCTCTTTTAGAGTTGTGGCCTTTTTCCCCTGCTTTTTAAAAACCCTTTACATCCCCCAATGTTCCTTTAACAGTTCAGTTTGGATTTGAAAGTGCGATATGCCAATGCCCGCTTTTTAAAACCCACCCCCACCCTAACCAAAAAAGGGGGGACCTAAAAACGGGTTGAAAAGAGCAGGCCCCTGTGAAACAGCATAGTGAGAAAAACCCCTTAAGCAACCATGTTTCACGATAGATACTTTTGCCATGAGGGGGGTAAAGGGTTTAACTTTTTTCTAAATATTTAAACAGTCCCAAAGGGCCCTCCATCAATGAAAAAAGGTCTGTATTAATTTTGCCTCAGATAATGTCAAAAGCCATGGACAACCTGGCCATTTGACTATATGATTGTTTGATGTAAGATGGCAAAGAAGCAAGTTGGGTTTTTTGGTTTGAAGGGGGGGGAAAAAACTTTTCGGGATCTCTTAATGTTAAGCGTCTTTTTTTTTTACAGTGGGAAAACCCCCTTTTTAATGGTTCTAAAAATGTAAAAACCTACATTTTTTTCAAAGAAGAAAATAAAGTTTGTCGTTTTGGACCGCGACCTTTCCCTGCTTTTTACGGTTGAAATTCTGCTAAAAGACGCTGGTTTATGTATGTAAATTAGAGGTTCTTATTGCGTGCCCCACCCTTCTGGAACCCTTTGTTTCCGGGAAATTTTGGTAATTATGTAAGTGAAATCCTGCAGAGTTTTTTAAAAGCTTTTAAAAAAACTGACACCTTTACAGAAAAAGAAGGCCAGATTAAATAATAAAAAAACCTGGGAAATCCCCCAGAAGTTTGGCCCAATTATAGCTTTAAAGAATAGTGAAACCCTTTTCAACAATGCTTCAACTGCAAAAAGGCTATTTTTTAAACCTTTTCAGGTATGAAGTCCCTTTGTTTTTTAATTTTTTTGCGTTTATCCCGGGGGAAAACTTTTTAAAAGGGCTTTTTACGGGGCAACGTTTAATTTGCCCCCCTTAAAATTTTTTTTTTAGACAAATGCTAATTTAAAAATCCCCAACAAAAATATTCAAATGCCAAAAAAAAAATTTCTCAAGTCTTTTTCCCAGCTCCCATCAAGGTTTTTTACTTTTTTATTTTTATTTTGCAGATGGCCATGCACAGATTTGGGGGCAACACTTTCCCCCTAGAATGGAGCCTATTATTATGGGGTTTTAAAAATTTCTTTGTAAAGTAATAATTAGTTAAAGGGCCCATAATCCTTTCGGGAAAAAATTAGCATAAATGATTTTTGCACATGAGTGTATGAGAGATTTCATGTGATATATTTTTTGGACAAAAAATGCCTTTCTCCACTTTTTAAGCCATTGTTTATTGGTAAAGGGGACTGTGTATCAAATAAGAAAACCTTTCTGAAAATAAAAAAACCTGAAAATTGTAAGAAATGATGGGTGCTTAAGAATTTTGGGGGCAATATTACTGTGATAATAAAGAGGGGGAAATTCCTGAATTGCGGGGGCCAATAATCTCATGTTTACTGCAGCTGCTCCCAAAAAACCCGGCCAATCCCCCCCTTTTTGTTTCATTGAAATTTTATTTGGTTTAAAGATATAAAGATTAAACATTTTTTTCCCCCGGAAAGGGCTAGAAAAATTAGATTGGTTTAACGGGCCAAAGGGGGTTTTTTGGAGTCGGGGCCGTCATAAAATGGACCCCCTCCCACTAGCTAAAGTTGGTCCAGTTTGTTGGGGGTGCAAAGAGCAAGAGGGGAAATTTGGGTTTCCCGGCCCGGGGCTCCTGTCCCATATCTTCCGCCTCATCACATGAGGAGTGAATTTGGGTGACATGGAGCAGGCAAAGCGCCCGCCCCAGGGGAAAAAGGGTTCCGCTCCCCTTTTGCAAAACAGATTTTTAGCAAAAATTTTTCACCTGCTTTCAAAGAAGTTGAAGGGTTAAACCCTTCATCAAAAAATGGGCTGTGGCAGGAGGCAAATTTTCCCTTTTTCCCCCTATCAAATTTTTAGAGATATTTTCCCCCGTGGTAACCCCAAATTTTGGGCCCCAACCTAAGTTAGTGTTGGAGGTGTTCTTAGCCTGGGAAAATTTTGGGATCGATTTTGAGGTCAGTATACAGGATCTGATGGGGGGAATAAATATTTTTTTCAGAACAAATTCAAGAGGGGCTCCACAAATTTTTCCTGCGTTTTTCTTGCTTTTTTACAATTTTCTGTGTTTTTAAAGGCATTTTCCAATTTATATATTTTTTATACATGACAAGCAAAAAGGTAACAGTGTTTTGAAACTTGTGACTTTTTAGGCCCCCATTTTTTTCACCCCTCCCTACAGCTTTGGACATTTAGGCTACTGGGAATTTTATATACTTCATTTACCTTTTTTTATACATTCATTTGACTTGCAAAATATTTAGCCCCCTGCTTAGTTCTGCAGTTTCTTTCTGTTTAAGGGTTTTTTAATGTTTTGCTCCTAAAATCAAAAAGGTTTATTTTTTTTTATTTTGTTAGTTTTTTTGGGAAATTTCCAACCTTTTTGAAATTTTTCAAAAAAAATGTCTTGGGAAAATTTTTAGGCCTTTTTGAATTTTTTTGGGTTTTTCCCCCCCAACCCCCTAAAAAATCTTTTGAAAAAAATTCTTTTTTTATTTTTTAAAGGTAAACTTCAAAACAATTCCAAAAATTTTGGTTTTTTTCAAACTTTTTTGGGGCTTTGGGGTTTCAAAAATTTCAGTTTTTTTCAACTCTACCCCCAAGTGTTCAAAAAAATCAAAAATTTTTACCCTTTTGCTTTTCAGTTCTGTTTATCTAAAAAAGCTGGATTATTGTTTCAAAAGGGGGGGTAAAAAAAGCCGGAGTTTCCAAATTTTTCTACGTAAATTAAAACTTAAGATGCGCCAAAGTAGGAGGGAGTCGGGGGTTTTGGGGAAAATTTAGGGGGGTCAGGGTTTTGGCTTGGGGACTCCACAGGGCCTGCTAACAGGGGAAAGGGCAAGAGAAAACATTAAATGATAGTGGATTCATCTTTTTTGCATGGGGGGGTTTCCACTTAATTTTCACTTATAGGTATGCTGATTAAAAAAAAAACAAAAAAACAGGATTACAACTACAGAGAAACCATCAAGCATATGCAAAAAATATGGGTACTAGTGTCAATAGACATAAAAATAATTTTTTTTTTGGGTTTTCAGGTTTTTTCAAATTGGGTTTCTCCATTGCTGCAAATTCAACCCTAAAGGGGGGACATTTCAGTTCATGGGAAAATTCCAATATTACAGCGACTAATCGTTTACAAGAAAAAAAAACATAGAATTTGACTGGAAGGGTGGCCCAAAGGGTTTTCTGCTCTATCACCAAAATTTTCATGCCATTAAAACCACCTACCTAGTACTTTGTAGGTGACCCTCTTGCCCCAATGTAGCTTGAATCTTTTAAAACCTGGCTTTACAACATCTCTAAAAGTTTCCCCTGTTTTCTGGGGACCAAAAGTTAGAAGCAGGCCTTTAAAAACCGTAATTTTTTTGATGGGAAAACCTAAAGGAAAACCCCAAAAAAAACCTGCCCTTTGACATTTCAGAAAACCCGACTTAACAGGACCACATTCCACAAAAACACTGAGATTTTGGTGAATTTGAGGCTAGGGGTTTAGCCCCTTTTGCTTTTTTTGGCTTCAACAAATTTTTTAAGGGAGGTATCGTGTGTCAAAAGTAGCACCACCCTTTAATGCCCGGGCCTATGATTTCCCAAACAGAAATTAAAACCATCACCCCCCCCCGCGGCGTATGTTTTTATTTCATTCTGTTTTTGTTCTTTCCTCAGGTAAAAATCCACACAGGACTTAGATAGCCTGAATGAAACTGCAGTCCCATCTGGGCCCTGCCACCTTCTTTCATTTTCTCCATGGTTTTAGTTGTGGTTTCTACATTTCCCGCTGTAGACCCCTTTGTGTTTAACAGGGGCAGTTTTCTCGCAAGGGTTTAAAAAAAAATTTCAAAGGGGCTTTGATATCTTTCTTCATTAAACGCAATTTGGCTCCCTTTTTAACAAGGTCCACTGTGGCACCCAAAAAGATTCATACCTATTTCACAGCAAATATGGGGTATTTTATTCAATGGTTGTCCCCTTGAACCCCTTTTTGGGGGGGTTGCAACCCAGGCAAAGCAGAAAAAACCCCCCACCGACCCTAATGTTTTGTATTTGCTCAGTTCGGGGTTTTCAAGCCATCACAAATTTGGCCATGTCAACATCCCTCAGTCCTTTGCATGTCCTTTTTTTTAAAACCTCCCCCTTTTAAAGGGGTCCTTTCAGTGTTATTCAATTTACCTTTCAGTGGTTCTAATGTTAGTGCTGTTGCTGTATGTAGAGTACACTGTACTGTTTAAAGACGGCAGTTTGAAGAGATATATGAGATCATTATGGATCGGACATTTACGCCATTGCTTTACAAATCAATGTGGGTTCACGAAAGTTAAAACATAAGCCACAAATGATAAAAGCCTTTTTTATGTTCGGTCGTGTGCGTTAGAAGGGGTTCAGTCAGCATCTTACACAGGAAAACCTCTTACCTGACTTTTGACAGGTGATTAAACTCAATGGCCGTGCAGGATGTCTGGCCATCCGTCATCTGCAAACGAAGCATTCTAGGAGCTGCCTGAGATTCCTCATTGTCTTTTGGTGCAGAGATATTACGGATTTTCTGAATTTGTAGAACACATGGGCCATCTATCTAAAAAAGGTAGAAAAGATTTAGAAGAAAAGCAAACAAGATTTATAACCTGCAAAATATTTTATAGTTTTAATTAAAGAAAACTCCAATTATGGCTGTGAAAAACACTGTCCTGGGTCTTGGATAAGCAAGAGGTTACAGTAAATTGACTATGTTTAGATATTACAATTGCTAGCAGTGTAGGTGGCACAGCAGAGATTATGTATAATGCTATTTGATTTTTGTAAAAAAAAAAAAAAAAAATGCAATGTTACTTCTGTTATTTTGCTATGTCTCAGTAGCACAACAATAAAAATTGGATCAGTTACATGACAGACACCAATGGCCCTAGACAAACCCTATCGACTATAAACGGGCCTATGAGGTTTACATCATGGGGACTGTCACTTTACGGGACAAAATATCGCTCATGCTAAGCTCTATTGTTCAGAAATTTTCACAGAATTTAAAATGGAGATTTCCTCTAGAACCTGTAACAGATTTGGACTGAGACTAGTATATCAAGCTCTATGTTGATAGCGAGGAGTGGGTTATACTGAGCAATGTCAGCTTTGTAGCCAGCAGAAGGTAAGAGATTATATCTATCTGCCAGTAAAGGGTCCTTCATTGG